>CM050167.1:94065929-94213429 GCA_027410445.1 Discoglossus pictus
AGTATAAACAACTTAATTAATTAAAGTTGATCTTTTGTGAGAAAATAAACACACACTGAAAATTGCTATCCCCCCCCCCCCCCCCCCCCGACCGTTTTTGGACTTGAAGACTTCCTGTCTGTTGTGAACAGTATCTTCATATTTACCTTCATTACCCTTCTTGCTGTTTGTGTTGAGCGGTTAATGTATTCTGATCATTTTTATCTCATTTAACTCGTACTGAATGAAAACATTAAAATTGCAAAAACGATGTATGTCTGAACCCTAGACAGCATGTTCTAGCTCCATTATATACAGGGGGTCCTTGACTTATAGACGACCCCTACTTAAGAACGGACTCCCAACGCTTTTTATTTAGTTATGTTTTTATATTCTGTTTGTTTGAATTAAAAGAAAGAACACAATAGTTTCTGTAACTTATTATTATAGTACATGGGTATTATTATTACCATATATGAGCAATTATAGTATTGTTATTATTACTATAATTCATCAGGGATCGGATTTGCATCCAAAATCCAACCTAAAAAGACGTTCTCAGGAATGTACTGTATCTAGTCTGTAACCAGAGGGACGCCTGTATTCAACAGTGAATGGAGGAATTTAAACACATTTCAGTAATTTTAAAAAGCAAACCACTTCATAGGACAGAGAATAACAAGTTCTACTGTAATGGAAATACCCCAACTGGCTGACCAAAAATTGGTACCCCTATTCAAGGAATTACCTTGACATTAGTTCCTCAGATCTATTACAATGTATCCTCAAATAATTAGATAAATTTAGGTATACATAGGTAGATTGTCCACATAAATACTACTCTGATGAACACAAAAAGCTGTAAAGAAAGACCTAATTATGATGCTTCCTATGTTATGTCAGAACTAACAAGGTTGCAGTAGACTTAAGGAGAGCAGTGTCTCAAGACATTAACTGGACCAAAGCAAAAAAACTAAATACAGAAGCTTCGTAGTAAGAGAGAATTGTGGGGTTAATAAAGAAAAGAACAGTTTTACTGATAACTTAGTTAAATTGAATTCATTATTTATCATGATATTTCACTAGATATTAAAAAAATATGGCTTTTAAAAGCTGTAACAAAAATAAATACTACCCAGTTGGGGTTATTGTTCTGAAACAGGACAATATACAAAAGAAATACAATTGCATAAAACAATTATATTATTACAGGGTTACATACAAGGACACACCTCTCAGGAAAGTGCCACCTATTGTCATACTGCCGTACCACTCGCCCCCCTTTTGTTCTGTACTGTTGTCATTTGACAAAGGATCATTTTAGCTGTATACGCAAATCCAGAGCATATCAAAGTGTTCAATAGGCACCCAGACAAAAGGAATGAGTGAGATGGAGCAATTTACATTAATGAAGAGGAAACAAATGAGAATAAATCCATCTGCTGCTCGCCTACAACATGATGCGGGGAGGAGCGACCAGAGAAGAGAGGGGGAGAGAGGACCGCTTGAGAATGAAATGTGATTAACCCATCCATGTTAAACTGAACTACTGAAAGCATTCAAAAGCTTTGCATGGAGTTACTTGGGGAAATATAGCATTTTCATACCTGCTCTGAATCTCAGAAAACCTGACCCTGCATCTTCTTTGAAGAGAAACTGAGGTCCCAAATCTTATTAATTTAAGTATATTTTGTATATAGTGCTTCTTTCCCCAAACTGTCATACAAAAGCAGTAGCAATCATAGGTAAGAAAAACAGAGGTTTGCAGAAAGGGCACAGCAAAGTATAACTTGTGTTACTTGCTGAAATGGTGAGGTGGAACAGATGCTGAAGTAAAGGGCCAGTGTACTTTTCATATTAAAACTATTATCTTAGTTCACCATTAACATTAAAAATACATTTGCTAACAGCAGTAAAGCAAAGTTTTAGCCAGAAAATATCATTAAAAGAGTCATGTAATGGCCCCTGCTGCACCCAACGCCACTTCTCTCATTGTTCTTAGCACTACTGAAATGAAGTTAAAAAAAAAATGTAAACCGTGATAACATTATTCGAGCCTTACCAAGACAGCCTAATCAATGTTATCTCAGTTGAAATCTTCAAATTCTTTTCAGTAGTGCTAAGGACAATGAGAGAAGTGGGGAAGGGTGCAGCAGTGGCCATTAAGGAGGCAAACTGTGTTTTTAAACTATAGTTTCTGCCTAAAGCTTTTATTAGCTGCTGTTTGCACATGTATTTTTAATGTTAGTTATTGGTGAACTAAAATATAAGTTTAACATGAAAATGACTTACACTGGCCCTTTAATATGGTGGGCCTGCTGGAGTAATAAGTAAGTGAGCCAAGGTGGCAGGGTGATGAGGCCTACATCATTGGTAGGCATATTGGTCCTATTAGAGCCTCCAACCGGCCAGGATTTCAGTCTCTCTCTAATTGTGCATAGGTAGGTAACGGAGAATGAATGAGACTGAGTAACTAAAATGTGCTTGAACAGAGTGAACCTCAACACATGAGAAGAAATACCTGGAATCATACTGTAGGCAGGACATAGGACTGAGCTAGCCACAACTAATCTAGGTACATTCAGGGTATGAGACAGACAGAAGGCAGGTCTTCAGGGAGTTATAAAATAGGTTTAATGTCTCTTTAATACAGAATGGAGTTTGTTTCAGTGAAGGAAGACGAGAAGAAGCAAAATTGAGGGTCATGCTTTCTTCCAGAAAAAAGAAAAGTATTACATGGTTTAAAGGACCACTGTACTCTAAAAATGAATGCCGTTACAATGAAGGTGCATGCATAAGTATACTTGATTTATAATGTTTAAGCTTTGTAATGCTAGTAGCTCTTACCTTTATGGGTTTCTGCCTGTTGCTCTGTGGTATTTAGCTCTGCCTCTTTTGCATAATTTGTGTGGGGCTGCCGAGCAGACTTCCTGCTTTGTGCTCTGGTGTAGATCAGGCCTCAGATTTATTACAGTCAGACACTAGAGGACACTGTAAGAAGTCTGCTACATCTGCTCCACCCCATTTTTGTAAGAGGGGTGGAGCTAAGCATTTCATTTTAGAGTACTGTGGTCCTTTAATATCTAGGATTGTGCCAAACTAGCTAATATATCTGCATAATTCTGGATGAGACAAGTTAGTGTCATCTTTTATCACATTACATTGACTAGAGATTCAAAAGAGTGCAACTAAAATGGTGCATGGTATCAAAACTTATAAAGGAGCAACTTCTTGACATAAATATGTAAAGGTTAGAGCACAGAAAGAAGAAGTGTAATAGGATAGAAACCTTCAAATATATTACATTATTGAGGAACAACTTGAGGAATGTAATGACATACTAATTTAGCAGATATGTGGTAGTGTCTTCCAACAGAAATGATAAAGAAAGGTCACAGTAAAACAAACATTCTTGGCTGGGCCCAATACCATTATCCAGGATTCCAAAATGGCCCCACTGCCTCAAGTTCATATCCAGCATCTAACAACCAAAAAGCCTCTCCAGCTTACCAGAAACCTTCAATTGATATAAATAGTTCCACGGATACAGTTTAGGAAACACTGACATTGGATTTAATTTGTTACGATACCTCCTCTGATGCACACACAACAATTACCACCAATAAGTATATATACGGATTTAAAATATCCACATTACTAGATATTGTTCTCCTCATGCTCTTAACTATAACACTTTTATAATTAAATACAGCAACAGGGACATCGCCCCTATTACTTATGAGTGCACCTACTTAATATTTATAACTTGTAACTATGCTCCATTCACATTTTCCAGTAAATTTAACCCTGTCAGTAGTAATGTCACTAAAGTGATGGATTTTGCTATACTTCGTGTAATATATATTATACACCATGAAATTGTAAATTGAAGGAAAATGTGCCTGTTTATTACACCATAAAGGAGAACATGTTTCAGGGCTACAAGCCCTTTTCTCAAGTGATAGCCCACACCGCACAAATGTATTTACCGCTCTATATTAGCTAGAATACAAAAATTAGCCTCATGATAACTGCTTTTACAGAAATTCTCCATTGTAACACAAATAAACCATTAAACACCATAGGGCTATAGAATAGCAATATGAAATCCATAATGCAATTTTTCAAATTACTATCCTTAATTGGACTCTTCTGAATATTTTTTTTATTAATGGTCTAGCTAAGTGTATTAAATTAAGTGTTTTCTCCTCAATGTTATCATCTACAATTTATTCTTCTCTTACTTTTAACAGACCAATACATTAATACCTGGAAAGCTTCTGGAAACACCCCTTTCTTCCTGTATGCTATAATGCAAGCTGGCAGAGCTGCATTCTAGGTGCTAGGCTAAGCTAAGGCCACATGGCTACAATGCTACCTCATGCTGCAAAATACTTTATACTGACAGGCCTTTCTTTTTTTAAACTGGAAGAAAATATTTTGTGCATTCAATTTACTACTATAAATGATTAAATCTAATATTTATGACTAAAGGAGGGATTACAAGAAGGGGTAATTCATAATATTAGGACAGTAATATGCTTGCACCTTCAGCCCTGTGGACACCAAACAATCCAGTTTCAGGCCACAGATTCAAGAGATGGCAGCATGCATAGAGATATACAGGAAGGAAGAGAACGTTTCGATAAGCAGATAGGCTGTTAGTTTGTTGGCTTGTTTATGATAATTACATTGAGGAGGAAAAATTAAACATTACTTAAAATATAAAATAAAAAAACAATGCCTAAAGAGACTGTTTAACACATTTTTAAATATAACATATTGTATGCTGAAACTATAAACTGAACTGTTTAAGATCCCTTATGGAGGCAAAGCTTTTACAGATGTAACGCCCCTTAAAAGCAATTGCTTCTTCTTTCTCAAGGGTAATATAGCAGAAAATTACATAGTTACATAGTAATTAAGGTTGAAAAATGACTTTCAGTCCATCAAGTTCAACCTTTTAAGATCTCCTCTGATCTGCAATATGCGGATTAACTATTAATTCATTAGTTAATTAATTATTAATCAATTATTTATTTTATTTGTAATTATTAATTAATCCAGAGGAAGGCAAACAGAAAAAAAACCCAAGTGAGGCTTAGCCTATCGTTTTAAAGGTAAAAAAACAAATTAATGCCTTCCTGACCCCAGATACTGGCGATCAGATTTCTCCCTGGATCAATACGGTCTCTCTAATTATCTTTGATAACCCTGAATTCCCTTTTTAATTAGAAATAAATCCAGTCCCCTTTTAAAGTTATCTATCGAATCCGCTGTCACCACCTCCTCTGGTAGAGAATTCCACAGATTAACCACCCTTACTGTGAAGAACCCTTTTCTTTCTTTAAAGTGAAATCTTTTTACTTCTAACCTCAAGGGATGTCCTCTTGACAGTTAAAAACCTCTTGCCATAAAAAGTTCCCTTGACAAATCTTTATACTGACCCTGGAAGTATTTATATTAGGTAATCATATCTCCTCTTAGATGCCTTTTTTCTAGAGAAAATAAGTTTAAATTTGGTTAGTCTTTCTTCATAACTTAGCCCCTCCATCCCCCTTATTAGTTTTGTTGCCCTCCTATGTACCTTTTTCCAGCTCTAAAATGTCCTTTTTATGAAGTGGTGCCCAAAATTGTACTCCATATTCCAAATTAGGGCGTACTAGAGATTTGTATAGTGGCAGAATTATATTTGCTTCCCTTGCTTCTATCCCCTTCTTAATACATGCTAATATTTTATTTGCCTTGCAGCTGCTGCTTGGCTTTGGGCACTGTTACCTAGGTGGTTGTCCACAAGCACTCCCAAATCCCTTTCAATATCTGATACCCCTAGATTTGCTCCATTAAGATTATAAATTGCATGGCTATTTTTCCTTCCCAGATGCATAACTTTATATTTATTCATATTAAACCTCTTCTGCCATTTAGATGCCCATTCCTCAATTTTATGTAAATCCCTTTGGAGGGAAAGCACATCATTATCTGATTTAATTACCTTGCACAACTTCGTGTCATCAGCGAAAATAGACACCACACTCCAATCCCAACTCTAAGTCTATTAATAAATTTGTTAAAAAGGAGAGGACCTAATACTGAACCCTGAGGAACCCCACTTACCACATTAGCCCAATCGGAGTATGTTCCATTTACAACAGCCCTTTGCTTCCTGGCTTTTGAGCAGATATCAATCCATGAGCAGATATTTACTGCAATTCCTGTATTCCTTAGTTTGCACAATAGTCTCCCATGTGGCACTGTATCAAAAGCCTTTGCAAAATCCAAAAAGACTACATCCACAGAGTTGCCTTGATCCAGGTTTCTACTAACCTCCTCATAGCAACTAATTAGATTTATTTGACATGACCTATCCTTCATAAATCCACGTGGACTCCTACTTATAATCCTGTTCAAATAGACACATTCTTGTATATTATCCCTTATTAACCTTCTAAAAGCTTCCCCACTACAGAAGTGAGGCTCACTGGTCTATAATTCCCCGGATTTGCTCTTGCTCCCTTTTTAAATATAGGTATCACATCTGCTTTTCTCCAGTCCTCTGGTAGAGACCATGTGTTGAGTGAATCTTGAAAAATTAAATATAATGGTTTGGCTATTACAGAACTCAGTTCCAGTAGTACCCGTGGATGTATTCCATCAGGACCCGGGTCTTTATTAACATTTATTTTTTCCAACCTCTTTTGGATTACTTCCTGTGTTAACCAATTATTTGGCAAAGGTAATGTAGCCCCATTATGTTGCAATGTCCCAACCACTGGTACCTTCCTCATGTATACCGAAGAAAATAACCTATTTAGCTCCTCTGCCTTTTCCTGGTCACTAATTTTCAGATGGCCTGTGTCACATTGTAATGTTCCTATAGCTTCTTTCCTCACTTTCTTCCCATTAATATACTTAAAAAATAGTTTAGGGTTAGTCTTACTCTCTTTTGCAATTCATTTTTCATTTTCTATTTTAGCCGGTTTAATAGTGCTTTTGCAAGCCTTGTTGATTTCCTTGTACTCCCGTAAAGCAGTCTCTGTCCCCTCTTGTTTGTATAATTTAAATGCCTGTTTTATAACTCTGTATCTTGTTCTTTAAATCATTGTTAAGCCACATTGGATGGGATTTACTGTGTATGTATATTTAGTAAGGATTTAAATGTTGTCCATTTATGTTCAGTGTTTTTACCTATCAGTTCTCGGTCCCAGTCTATACTTTGTATTGCTGCCCATAAACCATTAAAATCTGCCCTTTTAAAATTAAGAGTTCTTGTTGGCCCCTTACAGTTTTGTTTTTTTAATTCAATCTCAAATGAGACTGTGTTGTGATCACTGTTTCCCAAAGTTTGCCCTATTTCAACATTTGATACTATATCAATATTATTTGTGATGACTAAATCTAAGATAGCTTCATTTCTAACCTGGGCCAGATAATGATCTCTGAGTGTACTCAAGAACCTGCTCCCCTTAGCTGAACTGCTGATCTCATTTATCCAGTTTATTTCGGGATACCGTATATACTCGAGTATAAGCCGAGTTTTTCAGCACTTTTTTTAAGACTAAAAAGGGCCCTCTCGGCTTATACTCAAGTCACTCTCCCCCACGTGTCTCTCTAACCCCCCCCCCGTGTCTCTCTAACCCCCCCCCCCGTGTCTCTTTCTAACCCCCCCGTGTCTCTTTCTTTCCCCCTTCCTCATCCTCAACCCCCCCTCCTCATCCTCAACCCCCCCTCCTCATTATAAACCCCCCCGTGTCTCTCCAACGCCCCCGTGTCTCTCCAACGCCCCCGTGTCTCTCCAACGCCCCCGTGTCTCTCCAACGCCCCCGTGTCTCTCCAACGCCCCCGTGTCTCTCCAACGCCCCCGTGTCTCTCCAACGCCCCCGTGTCTCTCCAACGCCCCTGTGTCTCTCTCCTCCTTCCTCATCCTCAACCCCCCCACCTCATCCTCAACCCCCCCTCCTCATTATAAACCCCCCCTCCTCATTATAAACCCCCCCTCCTCATTATAAACCCCCCCTCCTCATTATAAACCCCCCCCTCCTCATTATAAACCCCCCCTCCTCATTATAAACCCCCCTCCTCATTATAAACCCCCCCCTCCTCATTATAACCCCCCCCTCCTCATTATAACCCCCCCTCCTCATTATAAACCCCCCTCCTCATTATAAACCCCCCCTCTTCATTATAAACCCCCCCCTCCTCAACCTAAACCCCCCCTCCTCAACCTAAACCCCCCTCCTCAACCTAAACCCCCCTCCTCAACCTAAACCCCCCTCCTCAACCTAAACCCCCCTCCTCAACCTAAACCCCCCTCCTCAACCTAAACCCCCCTCCTCAACCTAAACCCCCCTCCTCATCCTCCCTCCTCAACCTAAACCCCCCTCCTCATTCTAACCCCCCCCCCCCCCAAAACCTCCCCCTCTCCCCTCACCTCCCTGCTTCTGCTCCGGCCTCAGCTCCTTGACCTGGCGTGCATGTGACGTCACATGCGCGCCGCATCATTAGCATATACCGGGTGACAAGGGGACCATGCCATACACGCACCCACTATTAAAAAGGTGTGCTGGCCCAATATATTCATTTTGAGATTATTGCTGTGCTGCCAGCTCATGTTGTCTTAGCAGATTAAAGTATTTTCTTTTGGTTGTATGTTTTTTTGTTTATGTTTTTTTCTTAGACACTGAAGTCCTGCATTTGTATTGTGCTATTTTGAAAAACAGGAACTGTTAAATGGGCAAAAATATTTTTGAAGGCTAAAAAAAAAACATTTTTATTATTGTATTTTATTTGCAGAGCACGTGGAACTTATTTATTCAGCTTGAAATGTATGGTTCATTTAGGACCTAAGAACTAATCCCCATAACCTAAAAAGATAGTTCAGTGTGGCTGTATGGAGATAACTCTCAAATGTAATAAAAAATGGGCAAAAAATTAACAATTCTCAACAGCATGTCCACTTACTTTTGACAGCTCTACGTGATGGTGCAGAGCACAATTCATGACTTCAGGTTCCCTTTTTTAACATTCTTAAGAAAAAACACCCTGTTTGTGGATGGCAGGTGTACCGCACCATGTTACCTCTTAGAGCATGCAGAATAAGCCTGTCCACCTGAGCCTGTTGCTGGCTCTCTTCATCTCCCTGCTTTTGCCCTATATCTTCCTCCAAATCCTGCATTCTACTCCTGGAAACGTAGACAAATAAAACAGATCAGTATAAATTGTATTAAACACAGTTGCATGTCAGGGACAAATTCACATCTCTGGCACCCCAATGCACAGGATTCTTAGACATTGACTCTCATAGTTTTTTTGGTCAGCTTCTACCCAGTGACATAAATGTCACAAGGGATTCCACCCCTAAATATAGCACAAAAGAGCCAATAAACCGTCACTGGAAGCAGTAAGACTGGTCAGGTAGTTACCATGTAAATACTTATAAATTAGAGGTGGGGTTATTTTATTTTAAATATGTAAACATGTTGCCTACTTTCAAGTGTATATCTTCACAAGTGAAAATGTTAAACCTATAACCACAGTGTTTTTATCCATGTATAGGCAACTATGGTGCTATGGCTCCTACTATTTCAGCTTCCAGTCATTGTCATCTAGTTTTCTGAATGTAGTAAGGAAAGTTTTATCTGCACATCTAAAATTACCTATGAAACTGCCAACAAGAGTAATGGAAAGCCCATTAGGACATACCATCCAAATAAATTCAGACAGCAAAAAACAATTACATATAAAAGTTAAAAATGTAAAGGCTGTGTTTATTTATTTTTTTAGTTTCTAAATTAATTTTGCCGTCTATAAAGCATAGTTTGTTTAAAATAATATGTAGAAAACAATTAACCACAATGGTCCTTTAAGCTGCCTTTTATGCCTCCTTTTAAATCCAGTTCTGGTGTATGTGCAAAGGCTTCTCCTCTTTTGTTTCTATAGAAACATATGGTATGTTGCATTTCTGAATACATTGGAATAGCTATCAACTGATGTTTTTATTAATATATTTCCTATCCTATTATTATAAGAAACAAAAGCAAGCTAAAGTGAGGTCATCATTTGCAAACACACAGATAAAATGCAAAAGCCATAGGTAATTAAACACTTGAACGCATTAACAAGCTAAAGCAGGCACCTAACAGCCATGATGGGACATGATACCCTTCATTTCAAAGAAGAATTTTCCACTTTTCTCCCAAGACACTGTCCTCCCAGCCTGAATACTTGAACTGTGACAGCTACATTCTTATTGTGTGCCCTGTGAGATGGGGGCGCCAAGTTGTTCATGGAGAGGGCCACAATATGGGGGTGATCAGAATTATTGTATTGTTCCTGTGACTGAAAGCAGGAGGGTTTGGGACGTACACTGTCCCCTCATCCCTGGGTCATCACACACTCTTCAGGATCCACCATGGCCATGATTTATGTCTAACACTGTGTGAGCATAGGAGCAGCAATTGTTGTTCAACAGACTCTAATTGTCTCACCGGTATTCAAACAGTGTTAAACCAAAATTATTTATGTCTGGTAGGGTCCTGAGGAGAAGTGTGATAAACCACTGATCTAAGGCAGTGACCTATTTCACTTCAAAGGCCTCACATGTGGCCCCCAAGTCCTTACCTACAGCAAAATGGTAAAATAGGTATAGGAAAGCAATTGGTAAAATAAGTATTTTGGAACACAACTGGGAAATAAAGGGCTGTGTATTATTGAAGATGGACAGTCTTGGGGCCGCGTCAGAGATGCGTGTTTCCCACCACTGCTCTAAGCGGTAAAAATAATTAAAATCAATGCCATATAGTTGTATTCTGTTTATTTATTAATAGATTCAAAGGTGAATATTTTTAAAGGTTGAAATTAATATGACAGTTTTCCTTCCGCTATGATAAAATAATATTTTGTTTAATGTAAAAAAAATGGTTTTATATTATCATCATCTATCTGGTACTGTAACCGAATGTCATGGAGATTATTTTTCTCATATGCATTATTCGCTAAAGGCTGAAAACCTTCAAAAATAACCTGTTTTCACATTATCTGGCGAGATTTTCTCTTTTTTTTTTATCATAAGGTAAAAAAAAAGGATCTGGCATGTTTGTCAGGACATCTTTACTGTGCATTTACATTATAAACATTTTCCCTAGTGCGAATAAGTGCATGTGTCCCTTCATTACCTTTTTTCAAGAATATAAGGAAGCAACGTATCCCGAAGGGAGAAAGGTGGTGCGAGGCGTCTCCAAGTATAGTTGCTTAAGTATTCCTTCAAAACAAAACGATGTTTACTGTAATCAGTAAGATGAAGGACCACATAAAAAAATTAAAATAGTAAAATTATTAAAAGAGTTCTTCGCAAGCTGTGAAAAGTAATTTGAAATTAAAAACAAATACTTGTCCAAATGAAGTAATTACAAGTTGCAGAATGAGATTAAATCTCCTTCCCTCTTACACACTCAACATGTGACAATTCAAATAAGTAAGAAAATTGCCATTTTTGGGGGGATCTTTTGTATACCAGAACAGAGTACTCTGGAAGGCCATTTTTTAATACACATCATTGAGTCGTTGAGTTGAAACATGATTAGGTGAACCAATCTTGCATAAACATGGGAAGTATGTAGCCTTGACTGAGAGAATAATGTTAATGTTCTAAGCCACCATTCATTCACAGTTCATTTATCATAATATATAATATAATATATTAAACACTATACTTTCAATTAAAAAAATTATCTACGCAGCTCAAGGAATATATAGAGGTGACTAAATACGCACATATAAAAGTTGGTACTGCTACTCTTAGTATTTTATGGAACAAATGGGTTGAAAAGTCAACAAACCAGATATTTACTTAAAAGATAGAAAACAATTATTTAAATAATTCTCTAATGGACTTAGGATAAAAGAGGGCTCATGTCAAACAGTATCAATATAAAATAAAAAAAAGCGAGATCATATTACCCTGTAATAAATTACAACATACATCCCAGCAATATTAATAAGAGTGACTACTATACAAAAAAACACAACATCTAGTGAAAAGTATCCAGATATCTAGGATGCCTATCAATTTTGTACATATTGCTTTATCCATAGATTATTATAGTATATGGTAATCATTAGTCTCAAATACACAGTTACTCTCAACGATTCCCAAATAACAGCTTAAGGACATAAAATATTGTATATGTCAATGATAATGATATTTACAGTATCTTTTGTTCTTCATCTCTATGCTGTCAGTTGGGAATCATTGGGAATGAATGTATATTTGTATTTATTGATCTGATCCTATTCATTATAAGTGATACTTTACTGTATAGTATACACACTTATTAATATTGCTATGATGCGAATATTTATTATCGGGGGTACCCTGTATTGTGCAATTTTTATTAACACTTTGAAATAATTTCTATTTTAAGTTAAGTCCTTCAGGGAGCTATTTAAACAAAGTTTATTTTATTGAATACCTGGTAAATACAGTGGATATAAAAAGTCTACACACCCCTGTTAAAATGTCAGGTTTCTGTGCTGTAAAAAAATGAGACAAAGATAAATCATTTCAGAACTTTTTCCACCTTGAATGTGACCTATAAACTGTACAACTCAATGGAAAAACAAACTGAAATCTTTTAGGTAGAGGGAAGAAAAAATATAAGAATAAAATATGGTTGCATAAGTATGCACACCCTTACAATAATACTTCGTAGAAGCACCTTTTGATTATATTACAGCACTCAGTCTTTTTAAGTATGAGTCTATCAGAATGGCACATTTTGACTTAGCAAGATTTGCCTACTCTTCTTTGCAAAAATACTCCAAATCTGTCAGATTGCGAGGGCATCTCCTGTGCACAGCCCTCTTCAGATCACCCCACAGATTTTCAATCGGATTCAGGTCCGGGCTTTGGCTGGGCCGTTCCAAAACTTTAATCTTCTTCTGGTGAAGCCATTCCTTTATTGATTTGGATGTATGCTTTGGGTCGTTGTCATGCTGAAAGATGAAGTTCCTCTTCATGTTCAGCTTTCTAGCAGAAGCCTGAAGGTTTTGTGCCAATATTGACTGGTATTTGGAACTGTTCATAATTCCCTCTATCTTAACTAAGGCCCCAGTTCCAGCTGAAGAAAAACAGCCCCAAAGCATGATGCTGCCACCACCATGCTTCACTGTGGGTATGGTGTTCTTTTGGTGATGTGCAGTGTTGTTTTTGCGCCAAACATATCTTTTGGAATTATGGCCAAAAAGTTCAACCTTGGTTTCATCAGACCATAACACCTTTTCCCACATGCTTTTGGGAGACTTCAGATGTGTTTTTGCAAAATGTAGCCTGGCTTGGATGTTTTTCTTTGTAAGAAAAGGCTTTCGTCTTGCCACTCTACTCCATAGCCTAGACATATGAAGAATACGGGAGATTGTTGTCACATGTACCACAAAGCCAGTACTTTCCAGATATTCATGCAGCTCCTTTAATGCTGCTGTAGGCCTCTTGGTAGCCTCCCAGACCAGTTTTCTTCTTGTCTTTACATCAATTTTGGAGGGAGCTCCAGTTCTTGGTAATGTCACTGTTATGCCATATTTTCTCAATTTGATGATGACTGCCTTCACTGTGTTCCATGGTATATCTAATGCCTTGGACATTCTTTTGTACCCTTCTCCTGACTGATACCTTTTAACAATGAGATCCCTCTGATGCTTTGGAAGCTCTCTGTGGACCATGGCTTTTGCTGTGGGATGCGACTAAGAACATTTCAGGAAAGACCAACTAGAGCAGCTGAACTTTATTTGGGGTTAATCAGAGGCACTTTAAATGATGGCAGGTGTATGCTGACTCCTATTTAACAGGATTTGGAATGTGATTGCTTAATTCTGAACACAGCTACATCCCCAGTTATAAGAGGGTGTGCAGACTTATGCAACCACATTATTATTATTTTTTTCTTCTTCCCTCTACCTAAAAGATTTCAGTTTGTTTTTCAATTGAGTTGTACAGTTTATAGGTCACATTAAAGGTGGAAAAAGTTCTGACATGATTTATCTTTGTCTCATTTTTTTTACAGCACAGAAACCTGACATTTTAACAGGGGTGTGTAGACTTTTTATATCCACTGTACCTTTTCTGTTTTGACCTTCCATACTGTTCATGGAATACCTGCAGGCATACATATTATTGCTTAAGTGGTATGACAATTAAAATGACTACGATTATGGTAAGGAAATAACGTAAATTATATGGATAGTAAATAAAAAACAATGAAGGGGAGCTATATCACAGCATTGTATATTCACAAACAGAATGGTCACTATAAATGTGGGTCAGTTTATCTTGCCTGTAGTGAAAAGGGCTGAGCAAAATCCACACGTGCACAACCCATTGGGTAGGACCACAGATGGAGAACCGACAGCAGGGAGCGCCATATACCAGAGGACGGAAAAGTAACTGCCTAGGATAGAGAAAGTAGTAATTATATAAAGTGAAAGAAAGATAGAGGGAGGGAGGGAGAGAGAGAAAGATAGAGGAAGTGAACATTAGATAGATAGATAGATAGATATAGATAGGGAGGGAGAAAAAGCTAGATAGAGGGGGGAGGGAGTGAGTGAGAGAAAGCTAGAGGGAGGGAGTGAGTGAGTGAATGAAAGAGAGGGAGTGAGTGAGTGAATGAAAGAGGGAGTGAGTGAGTGAATGAAAGAGGGAGTGAGTGAGTGAGTGAATGAAAGAGGGAGTGAGTGAGTGAGAGAATGAAAGAGGGAGTGAGTGAGTGAGAGAATGAAAGAGAGGGAGTGAGTGAGAGAATGAAAGAGAGGGAGTGAGTGAGTGAGTGAGAGAATGAAAGAGAGGGAGTGAGAGAATGAAAGAGAGAGGGAGGGGGGAGGGAGTGAGTGAAAGGCAGAGGGAGGAAGTGAGTGAGAGAAAGACGGGAGGAGAGGGAGGGAGGGGGACAAAGACGGGAGGAGAGGGAGGGAGGGGGACAAAGACGGGAGGAGAGGGAGGGAGGGGGACAAAGACGGGAGGAGAGGGAGGGAGGGGGACAAAGACGGGAGGAGAGGGAGGGAGGGGGACAAAGACGGGAGGAGAGGGAGGGAGGGGGACAAAGACGGGAGGAGAGGGAGGGAGGGGGACAAAGACGGGAGGAGAGGGAGGGAGGGGGACAAAGACGGGAGGAGAGGGAGGGAGGGGGACAAAGACGGGAGGAGAGGGAGGGAGGGGGACAAAGACGGGAGGAGAGGGAGGGAGGGGGACAAAGACGGGAGGAGAGGGAGGGAGGGGGACAAAGACGGAAGGAGAGGGAGGGGGACAAAGACGGAAGGAGAGGGAGGGGGACAAAGACGGGAGGAGAGGGAGGGAGGGGGACAAAGACGGGAGGAGAGGGAGGGAGAGTGACAAAGACGGGAGGAGAGGGAGGGAGGGGGACAAAGACGGGAGGAGAGGGAGGGAGAGTGACAAAGACGGGAGGAGAGGGAGGGAGGGGGACAAAGACGGAAGGAGAGGGAGGGGGACAAAGACGGAAGGAGAGGGAGGGAGGGGGACAAAGACGGAAGGAGAAGGAGGGAGGGAGGGGGACAAAGACGGAAGGAGAGGGAGGGAGGGAGGGGGGGAAACAAAGACGGAAGGAGAGGGAGGGAGGGAGGGGGACAAAGACGGAAGGAGAGGGAGGGAGGGGGACAAAGACGGAAGGAGAGGGAGGGGGACAAAGACGGAAGGAGAGGGAGGGAGGGGGACAAAGACGGAAGGAGAGGGAGGGGGACAAAGACGGAAGGAGAGGGAGGGGGACAAAGACGGAAGGAGAGGGAGGGGGACAAAGACGGAAGGAGAGGGAGGGATGGAGGGTGACAAAGACGGAAGGAGAGGGAGGGAGGGAGGGAGGGGGACAAAGACGGAAGGAGAGGGAGGGGGACAAAGACGGAAGGAGAGGGAGGGAGGGGGACAAAGACGGGAGGAGAGGGAGGGAGGGGGACAAAGACGGGAGGAGAGGGAGGGAGGGGGACAAAGACGGGAGGAGAGGGAGGGGGGGACAAAGACGGGAGGAGAGGGGGGACAAAGACGGAAGGAGAGGGGGGGGACAAAGACGGAAGGAGAGGGAGGGGGACAAAGACGGAAGGAGAGGGAGGGGGACAAAGACGGAAGGAGAGGGAGGGAGGGGGACAAAGACGGAAGGAGAGGGAGGGAGGGGGACAAAGACGGAAGGAGAGGGAGGGAGGGAGGAGAGGGAGGGAGGGGGACAAAGACTGGAGAGGGAGAGAGGGGGACAAAGACGGGAGGAGAGGGAGAGAGGGGGACAAAGACGGGAGGAGAGGGAGGGAGGGGGACAAAGACGAAAGGAGAGGGGGGGACAAAGACGGAAGGAGAGGGGGGGACAAAGACGGAAGGAGAGGGGGGGGGACAAAGACGAAAGGAGAGGGGGGGACAAAGACGAAAGGAGAGGGGGGGGACAAAGACGAAAGGAGAGGGGTGGACAAAGACGAAAGGAGAGGGGTGGACAAAGACGGAAGGAGAAGGGGGGACAAAGACGGAAGGAGAAGGGGGAGGGGGACAAAGACGGAAGGAGAGGGAGGGAGGGGGACAAAGACGGGAGGAGGGGAACAAAGACGGAAGGAGAGGGAGGGAGGGGGACAAAGACGGGAGGAGAGGGAGGGAGGGGGACAAAGACGGGAGGAGAGGGAGGGGGGGACAAAGACGGGAGGAGAGGGGGGACAAAGACGGAAGGAGAGGGGGGGGACAAAGACGGAAGGAGAGGGAGGGGGACAAAGACGGAAGGAGAGGGAGGGGGACAAAGACGGAAGGAGAGGGAGGGAGGGGGACAAAGACGGAAGGAGAGGGAGGGAGGGGGACAAAGACGGAAGGAGAGGGAGGGAGGGAGGAGAGGGAGGGAGGGGGACAAAGACTGGAGAGGGAGAGAGGG
This sequence comes from Discoglossus pictus, assembly GCA_027410445.1. Taxonomy (NCBI): domain Eukaryota; kingdom Metazoa; phylum Chordata; class Amphibia; order Anura; family Alytidae; genus Discoglossus; species Discoglossus pictus. Next base: position 94,082,807 of record CM050167.1, read on the forward strand.
GGACAAAGACGGGAGGAGAGGGAGAGAGGGGGACAAAGACGGGAGGAGAGGGAGGGAGGGGGACAAAGACGAAAGGAGAGGGGGGGGACAAAGACGGAAGGAGAGGGGGGGACAAAGACGGAAGGAGAGGGGGGGGACAAAGACGAAAGGAGAGGGGGGGACAAAGACGAAAGGAGAGGGGGGGACAAAGACGAAAGGAGAGGGGGGGACAAAGACGAAAGGAGAGGGGTGGACAAAGACGGAAGGAGAAGGGGGGACAAAGACGGAAGGAGAAGGGGGAGGGGGACAAAGACGGAAGGAGAGGGAGGGAGGGGGACAAAGACGGGAGGAGGGGAACAAAGACGGAAGGAGAGGGAGGGAGGGAGGGAGGGAGGGAGGGGGACAAAGACGGAAGGAGGGAGGGGGACAAAGACGGAAGGAGGGAGGGGGACAAAGACGGAAGGAGAGGGAGGGAGGGAGGACAAAGACGGAAGGAGAGGGAGGGAGGGGGGACAAAGACGGAAGGAGAGGGAGGGGGGACAAAGACGGAAGGAGAGGGAGGGGGGACAAAGACGGAAGGAGAGGGGGGGACAAAGACGGAAGGAGAGGGGGGGAGGGAGGGGGACAAAGACGGAAGGAGAGGTAGGGAGGGAGGGGGACAAAGACGGAAGGAGAGGGAGGGAGGGAGGGAGGGGGACAAAGACGGAAGGAGAGGGAGGGAGGGGGACAAAGACGGAAGGAGAGGTAGGGAGGGAGGGGGACAAAGACGGAAGGAGAGGGAGGGAGGGAGGGGGACAAAGACGGAAGGAGAGGGAGGGAGGGAGGGGGACAAAGACGGAAGGAGAGGGAGGGAGGGGGACAAAGACGGAAGGAGAGGGAGGGAGGGGGACAAAGACGGGAGGAGAGGGAGGGAGGGAGGGGGACAAAGACGGGAGGAGAGGGAGGGAGGGAGGGGGACAAAGACGGGAGGAGAGGGAGGGAGGGAGGGGGACAAAGACGGGAGGAGAGGGAGGGAGGGAGGGGGACAAAGACGGAAGGAGAGGGAGGGAGGGAGGGGGACAAAGACGGGAGGAGAGGGAGGGAGGGAGGGGGACAAAGACGGGAGGAGAGGGAGGGAGGGAGGGGGACAAAGACGGGAGGAGAGGGAGGGAGGGAGGGGGACAAAGACGGGAGGAGAGGGAGGGAGGGGGACAAAGACGGGAGGAGAGGGAGGGAGGGAGGGGGACAAAGACGGGAGGAGAGGGAGGGAGGGAGGGGGACAAAGACGGGAGGAGAGGGAGGGAGGGAGGGGGACAAAGACGGGAGGAGAGGGAGGGAGGGAGGGGGACAAAGACGGGAGGAGAGGGAGGGAGGGAGGGGGACAAAGAAAAGGGAGGAGAGGGAGGGAGGGGGACAAAGAAAAGGGAGGAGAGGGAGGGGGACAACGACGGGAGAGGGAGGGAGGGAGGGGGACAAAGACGGGAGAGGGAGGGAGGGGGACAAAGACGGGAGGAGAGGGAGAGAGGGAGGGGGACAAAGATGGGAGGAGAGGGAGAGAGGGAGGGGGACAAAGATGGGAGGAGAGGGAGGGAGGGGGAGAGAGAGAGGGGAGAGAGAGAGAGGGGAGAGAGAGAGAGAGGGGAGAGAGAGAGAGAGAGGGGAGCGAGAGAGAGAGAGGGGAGCGAGAGAGAGAGGGGAGCGAGAGAGAGAGGGGAGCGAGAGAGAGGGGAGAGAGAGAGAGGGGAGCGAGAGAGAGGGGAGAGAGAGAGAGGGGAGAGAGAGAGAGGGGGAGAGAGAGAGAGAGGGGAGAGAGAGAGAGGGGAGAGAGAGAGAGGGGGAGAGAGAGGGGAGAGAGAGAGAGGGGGAGAGGGGGCGAGGGGAGAGAGAGGGGGCGAGGGGAGAGAGGGCGAGGGGAGAGAGGGCGAGGGGAGAGAGGGCGAGGGGAGAGAGGGCGAGGGGAGAGAGGGCGAGGGGAGAGAGGGCGAGGGGAGAGAGGGCGAGGGGAGAGAGGGCGAGGGGAGAGAGGGCAAGGGGGCGAGGGGAGAGAGGGCAAGGGGGCGAGGGGAGAGGGGGAGAGAGGGCGAGGGGGCGAGGGGAGAGGGGGAGAGAGGGCGAGGGGGCGAGGGGAGAGGGGGAGAGAGGGCGAGGGGGCGAGGGGAGAGAGGGCGAGGGGGCGAGGGGAGAGAGGGCGAGGGGAGAGAGGGCGAGGGGAGAGAGGGCGAGGGGGCGAGGGGAGAGAGGGCGAGGGGGCGAGGGGAGAGAGGGCGAGGGGCGAGGGAGAGAGAGAGGGCGAGGGGGCGAGGGGAGAGAGAGGGCGAGGGGGCGAGGGGAGAGAGGGCGAGGGGGCGAGGGGGCGAGGGGAGAGAGGGCGAGGGGAGAGGGGGCGAGGGGAGAGGGGGCGAGGGGGCGAGGGGAGAGAGGGCGAGGGGGGAGAGGGCGAGGGGGGAGAGGGCGAGGGGGGAGAGAGAGAGGGGGGAGAGAGAGAGGGCGAGGGGGGAGAGAGAGAGAGGGCGAGGGGGGGAGAGAGAGAGAGGGCGAGGGGGGAGAGAGAGAGAGGGCGAGGGGGGGAGAGAGAGAGAGGGCGAGGGGGCGAGGGGAGAGAGGGCGAGGGAGGGGAGAGAGAGAGAGGGCGAGGGAGGGGAGAGAGAGAGAGAGGGCGAGGGAGGGGAGAGAGAGAGAGGGCGAGGGGGGAGAGAGAGAGAGGGCGAGGGGGGAGAGGAGAAGAGGGCGAGGGGGGGAGAGAGAGATGAGGGCGAGGGGGGAGAGACGAGACGAGGGCGAAGGGGGGAGAGAGAGAGAGGGCGAGGGGGGAGAGAGAGAGAGGGCGAGGGGGAGAGATGAGAGAGAGGGCTGAGGGGGGGGAGAGAGAGAGAGGGCGAGGGGGGGAGAGAGAGAGGGCGAGGGGGGGGAGAGAGAGGGCGAGGGGGGGGAGAGAGAGAGGGCGAGGGGGGGGAGAGAGAGAGGGCGAGGGGGGGAGAGAGAGAGGGCGAGGGGGGGGGAGAGAGAGAGGGCGAGGGGGGAGAGGGCGAGGGGGAGAGGGCGAGGGGGAGAGGGCGAGGGGGAGAGGGCGAGGGGGGAGAGAGAGAGGGGGGAGAGAGAGAGGGCGAGGGGGGAGAGAGAGAGAGGGCGAGGGGGGAGAGAGAGAGAGGGCGAGGGGGGAGAGAGAGAGGGCGAGGGGGGAGAGAGAGGGCGAAGGGGGAGAAAGACAGATTGAGGTAAACAGAGGGGGAGGAAGACAGAAGGAGAGTCTTAGTGGGAAGGAAAGTAACATTGCATATTAATCAAAGTAGAAAAGGTGCAAAGAACACTGAATTAAACATTATTTTATAAGCAGACATATGGATAAACAGATAACTGTAAATTCAATATCTATTTTTTGAGCTATAATTACTAATGTGAAACAATCACCAATTCCTTTATTGTTCTATTGAGCATCTTGTTAAAATGCAATATTATAAACACCCCGGTGAGTAGACTATCGAGAATAGCATTGGAATAGGTCCAATGTTTCAAAACTCCCACATTAGTGAAAATAACCTTTTGTGTCTCACCGTTTTTCCCACAGGTACAATAAGGAAGCCACCATTTGTTTTCTGTTTCTTGACAAAGTCTACATCAGTATGGTCCAACTCTTGACTCTCCAAAATACATTTTCAGGACATTCCTTTGTGAGCAGTGGTAAGAATATCAAAATGAGTACGTAACTGATTGATTCAGCTGTCCTCAAATGATATATCCTGAAATTCCAGAGTCCTTGGAGTATTGGAGTCTCAAGAAGCTCACATATATCCTATAGGCATTACAAAGTTTTCACTACCCCATCGTGCAACTTCTCACCTTGCAGTTTGAGTAACCAGTGTCAGGATGGGAGTCATAGGAAATCCCCACAGATACAATAAGGACATCAGATACCCCTCCAGACTGAAGGACAGCCATTATTTGTTGGACCCACTCACAAGCAATGGGGGACAGACAACGACAGCAAGGGGACGAGGGACACTCCAGGTATATGAGCAGAGAATGGCCTTCAGACAGGAGCATCTCAATGTACTGTGAGGGAAGACGAACAGAATGGAGTAAGAGGGAAGAGAAGGGGATATAAAGAGTAAGAGAGAACAGAGAGATCTGGGAAATAGGGAAGCTGAAGTAAAGCAGTCTGGAAAGTAGGTGGACACTGACTGTAAAAGGAGGGACAAAAAGTGTGGCAAAAATGGAGAGAAAATTGATGAAAAGCACAGCAGCGAGACAGGGAGAAACAGATGGCTAGAAACAGAGATTAAGTAAGAAGATCAGTTAATGGACAAATTCACAGATAATCAAGAATAAATAGATGAGTGAAAGTAGCAAGATCCCATAGAATGGTTGAGCTACTTATATAGTAAATGAATGTCCAGAATGTGATACAGGAGTCATATCTTACAGTAGAGAGCACTGCTTTGCTGAGAAGAGCACTTGGTCTATCCGCAGGAAGGAATATAGCCCCCATACGCTGTAAGATAGACCTAGAAGCACAACAAGCTTATTGTTTTGTCTGTCCTAATACAAGAAATACAAGCAGAGAAAGCATTCTCTATATACTATGCACTAAATAAATAGAATTACGGGTGTATACAAATGCAAAACAGCTGTGAATTTACACAAAAAAACCCCACAAAAATAATTTGTAAACATAAAAATATGAGTTCATGTTTCACAAAGTTCTTTAAAGCATATAAACACTTGATCAAAAACACCACATTTGAGGACTATTTGTTTATGTTATGTTAATGAAGGGTATTTCATCATATTACTGGCTCAAATGTTTATATAAAATAGGTGCAGTTTTCATAGCTAGTAGTTTTTTTTGGGTATATTACCACTTCAGAATAATAATGTGAGAAGGTAAGATATGGATGCTATAAGCATACCTGAAAATCGGAGAGCAGCTGTTACTGTCCCAAACAACACGGGGAACCCCAAGATTCTGAGAGAAGAGGAGGAATGGAAGAAGAAGGCGGTCTAACCAGCAGCGGTGAGTAGAGAGGAAAACCAGTGGGATTCCAGGCCTCTGAAAAGGAAGAGGAGTACGATCAGTGACTACTTTGGTACACACTTTCAAAAGGTGCTCTAACAGTATGTACCAATTGGAGAATCTAGCAACCTAGTTTATAAATGTATACCAGTGCAAACCATAATTTTAGTTAAAGGGTAATTGGAAAGACTTTACAAAATAATACCAGATATGAGGATTATTGAATATGCCCGTTCAAAATGCTTCTACAAGCTTGATAACTTACATTTCAGTTGTCATACACTGTATTGGGTATCCCCTACTTTCCATCCCCTAGCAAATGCTCACAGGATTTGAGTGTTCTTCCCAGACCGTTTTATGTGGAGCGCAACCAGACTTGAGAGGCAAATCTTGGGCAGGCACGCATTTTCGGGATGTATGCCAGCCCAGCATTTCCGAGGGGTTGCCTGCCTACAGCTTGGTGCCGCTCAGCGACTGATGATTCCTGGGAAGAACACTGGATTTGTCCAGCCACTCATAGTTTAGACAGTTTTCTCCAATGGAGATAGTGGCATCATACATCAAACATCTCAAGATGCTTTCTCCGATTGGCTCAATTGGCTGACTAGCAGATCATGTGAACATCCATAACTCAAATTAAGACAAATGTATACTTAACATTTTTTGCCTTTTTCTTTTTTTTAATTTGTGCAATGATCCTTTTTTTTAACTATTATCTTTAGACAACTATAAAGAAAATTAATAAAAATTGTCCCTTTAACAAATACTTTGTCAAAATTTTGTTTTGCATTGGTGTCACAGAAACAGGGAAACAAATACAAAACAACTTTTTCTAAAGAGTAGAGCTATGCTGAAGGATACAGTCTAAGAGCCCTATTCTAATAGAAGCTTGCAAATGCCTCCAACCTATAAATTTGCGGCTGTTTTTCTCTAAATGTTTAGATGTATTCTATGGACTTAAGCTCGCAATTTACCTCCTTAAGCCTAAACCTGTAAATCATTACTTTAAGTAGGATTTCAGAGGAGTGATCATATGATCTGACAATATTTAAGCAAGGGAGTATATTACTTAGATACAGCCAATAGTAAATAAGTATGTCATCTTGACATCAGTAAAACATGAAAGTTAGACGTAATCTGCAATCGGAGGCTACAAAATAATTAGTGGCAATAAGTAATATTTTCAGATCAGGCTCGAAATCAAGCAATCTATAAAATGCATTAGATCATCTGTTTTAGTCCATGTGGGTTTTATCATATGTATTAACCACTTGAGTCCCTTGTATATTTGCGAGTTTGAGACTTGTGCAATTAATTCTACTGTGTTTCCATGCCTTTCAGTGGTTTTAAAGTAGAGTATTGTGTGTTTAATTGCAGTTACAGCTCTAATAAGTTTTTGAAAAAGCCCTTGCGAGTCCTGTTTAGTACTCGTAATATATTTGACAGAAACTTGATACTTTTTTCAGTAGCGGGTCAGACTTAATTTGCGATTTAAAGCTACGGGTCTAACAGAATAACGATTTTGTGTAGCTTTAATTATTTAGAGCATGTAATGTTTAAGCTGTGCTAAAACCAATGGAGTTCTAAGGCCAGTTTTGCAGGTTTGACTGGCCTGTAGTGATTGTGAGCGGGGAACTCGTAATCGGATTGCGAGTAGCTAATAGAATATATGGCAAGTTAAGAGTGATTTTAAGTGTGAATAAATTTACGTATTGGGCAATAGAATAAGGCTCTAAGATTATAGTAATCTTTTGCATTGAAGAAATGTTTTTCACATGTGTAATATTTGTCTTTTCAATAGATCACTTGGGAATATGCTGGCCTTTCAGGCATATCCTACAAGTTTATAGCTACAGTAATAATTACTACTATATTCAAATTACCTATATTTAATGCAACTGAAAAACTATTGAATGCATAAAACATGCTAATTTGATAGAAATGAAGTAAAACTTTAAGAGAAAACGTTCTCACCGCTGCAGACACCTCTTGTACAGTTGCTACTTGTCCTCGATGAAGCTGAACATTCAGAAAAAGGAAGCTAAAAATCTTCAGCAGAAGCCAGTTTGTCAGTCTTAGTGGGAAGAAAAATATAAAGACAGGAAGACAAATATAGTGAAATAGGAAAGCTTTGGAATGTTTTACTTTGAGTTTCTTACAGGTTTAATGCAATATATAAGTATTGTTTGATGCTGTAAAATACTTTGATTTGTCTGCAAAGATACACTCTAAGCCAGTGGCTCTCATAATTTTTGATGTGGGGACCCTCCTGCTTACCTTCTAGTGCTCACGGGGACCAGCTTTGAGGTATAAACCATTTTGAACAGGGCAATATTGCATGTGATGTGTTTAAAGAGTACATAACTGCTGATATGTTCGTCACCAATCTATACCTGTGACTAATAATAGGGATATGTTTAAAATGTTAGGCTTCCCTCACTCTCTCTGAGGACCAGCAGATAAGTTCTCAGGGACCAGCACCACTCCAAGATGTTTAGAACCACTGTTCTAGAAGATCAGAAACAAAGTCACATGCAAAGATGTCAATTTTGGAAACTGTTTTCATGTGTACTAGGAGGAATTATTTCAAAAGCTTTCCATCTTATCTATGATGTATTTTTTGGTTGACTAAAAGTCTTTAAAATCACATTCACTAGCAAACTTTGCCATAGTGATACTAAAATATGTGACACCAGTCTCACCATTGTTGAAAATATTAATGTGATCGCCCTACATAATCCCAAATATATCGATATAGGTTGCAACCTCGTGATGCAGTGTATAATCGAGGCTCACCCATGCTTACCACATGTGGCATAAAAGCTCTGACAGAGTCATGACAATACTCTCACTTTCTTCTTTTTTGGTTCAAATTTACAATTATTATTTAATCCAATTGCATATTTCAAACGTATAATATGCTCTTTGGAAGAACTACACTTGCCAATGAGAAAAATTTGGATTTCTTTTATTATTATATTTTTATTAGGGAAACACTAAGATCATTTTGCCAGTTTTTAAGACTTAAAATGCCACAACAGTGTTAATTTAAAGGGCCACTGTAATTTAAGAAACACGTGCTAGGTTTCTAAACCTTAGCAGCTATGTACGTCATTAGCATAAAATCAATTCTAGGTAATCTTTATTCTTTGCAGACTGTGCCACAGACAACTCAGGTTTCATACAAATACCTGTTGGACCCCAGTGGACCTTTAATGTAAAACAAATACACAAATATAGTGAAAAAAGCAAGTGGCATACATAGAAACACAATTTTTGAAAGCAAATCTGCCCTTTGACCTAAAAAGCTAGAAGCCTTATAAATATTCCAGGGATTCTTTGTCCCTACCACTTCTGCTAGAATGCTATTCCACTTATCTACTACCCTTTCTGGAAAATACAATTTATCAGACTATCCCTACATTTTCTACTTTCCAACAGTAGATCATGATCTCTTCACCTATTATTTCTATTTATATAAATACTCACCCCCTGACCTTTACTAAATGCCTTAATATCTTCTCTCCTCCAAGCCCAAGCTCTACATACACAGATAGTATTTTATTGTTTGCCTAATCAGCTGCATAACAACAATTTCCGCCTCCATGCTCAAATGAACGGATTCATTAACTGTGTGCATAAAATCAGTGCTACAGACTGCTTTAGTTGTCTCTAACTAACATGTAATTACCAAGTATATCTTTATTTTATTATATTGTCTAAGTATTTCCTATTCTTAAAGAGCCACTATAGTGATCAACTAATAGTGTTTCATTTGTTTATTTATTTACTAATTAGCAACAAAATCAGCATTTAAAGAAACCAATGTAGTTTTTACAATTAGCATTGCAACTTCCAGGAGATCTGCTTCTATTTAGGTTTGCAGGGAGTGAAGGAGGATCTGCCAAAAAAGGCTGTGCTAAAGGTTTCTGACCAGTGTAAGCTTGCCTAAAATATCCACTGCAGATAAGCAATCAGATAAGGACTCCTGTCAAGACACTCCCCCCAGATACTCTGCCACCCCCTGGATATACAGTGGATATAAAAATTCTACACACCCCTGTTAAAATGTCAGGTTTCTGTGCTGTAAAAAAATGAGACAAAGATAAATAATTTCAGAACTTTTTCCACCTTTAATGTGACCTATAAACTGTACAACTCAATTGAAAAACAAACTGAAATCTTTTAGGTAGAGGGATGAAAAAATATAAAAATAAAATAATATGGCTGCATAAGTATGCACACCCTTAAACTAATACTTTGTTGAAGCACCTTTTGATTTTATTACAGCACTCAATCTTTTTGGGTATGAGTCTATCAGCATGGCACATTTTGACTTGGCAAGATTTGCCCACTCTTCTTTTCCCTTTATCTTAACTAAGGCCCCAGTTCCAGCTGAAGAAAAACAGCCCCAAAGCATGATGCTGCCACCACCATGCTTCACTGTGGGTATGGTGTTCTTTTGGTGATGTGCAGTGTTGTTTTTGCGCCAAACATATTTTTTGGAATTACGGCCAAAAAGTTCAACCTTGGTTTCATCAGACCATAACAACTTTTCCCACATGCTTTTGGGAGACTTCAGATGTGTTTTTGCAAAATGTAGCCTGGCTTGGATGTTTTTCTTCGTAAGAAAAGGCTTTCGTCTTGCCACTCTACCCCATAGCCCAGACATATGAAGAATACGGGAGATTGTTGTCACATGTACCACACAGCCAGTACTTGCCAGATATTCCTGCAGCTCCTTTAATGTTGCTGTAGGCCTCTTGGTAGCCTCCCAGACCAGTTTTCTTCTAGTCTTTTCATCAATTTTGGAGGGAGCTCCAGTTCTTGGTAATGTCACTGTTGTGCCATATTTTCTCCACTTGATGATGACTGTCTTCACTGTGTTCCATGGTATATCTAATGCCTTGGAAATTCTTTTGTACCCTTCTCCTGACTGATACCTTTTAACAATGAGATCCTTCTGATGCTTTGGAAGCTCTCTGTGGACCATGGCTTTTGCTGTGGGATGTGACTAAGAAAATTTCAGGAAAGACCAACTAGAGCAGCTGAACTTTATTTGGGGTTAACCAGAGGCACTTTAAATGATGGCAGGTGTATGCCGACTCCTATTTAACATGATTTGGAATGTGATTGTTTAATTCTGAACACAGCTACATCCCCAGTTATAAGAGGGTGTGCAGACTAATGCAACCACATTATTTTTATTTTTTATTTTTCTTCCCTCTACCTAAAAGATTTCAGTTTGTTTTTCAATTGAGTTGTACAGCTTATAGGTCACATTAAAAAGGTGGAAAAAGTTCTAAAATTATTTATCTTTGTCTCATTTTTTTACAGCACCGAAACCTGCCATTTTAACAGGGGTGTGTAGACTTTTTATATCCACTGTATGGAAGGGGTTAGAAAGCAGAAAGTCTACAAATTCTAGTAAATTAAAAAGCTACACTTATTTTTTTCTTCAAATGTGGATTTCTTTGCTAATCAGTTACTAAATAAACAAATGAAACCCTATTGTATGAGGACTACAGTGGCTCTTTTAACGCATGCCATTTTCAACATTATCGCAAACGGATTATCCACATTCTATAAAACTATAATACTAAACCCATTACCGTATGAGACACGGGGAAAGGGATTTCTGGATCTCTCCCAGAATCCTTAACACCTCCATAGGGACTCTTTCAGTGGTTAGTGCACTGCTCGAAGGCGCAGCTTTAACATCTTCTTGTGGGGTGATATCTTGGTTTATTACTGATTGTACCCTGATATACAAAGAAAGTGATACTTTAGAGTTAGATTAGGAAAATGAGAGAGGATGGTGAGAAAAATCAGGGCGAGAAAGGGAAACAACACTGAGAAAGATATTATAAAAGGTTGGAAGTGGGGCAAAATTTTTAAAAAAATACATGACAAGAGGACAATTTTATAGACTAGAAACGTTTAACCATTTTGATCAGGAGACCACTTCAAGAAATGTTTTTTTAACTGTGTGTTACTACATATGACACTACATTTTCATTTAGGTTTGCATTGGTTTGAGGACAAGTAGATAAAGTATAAGGGACGGGCAGTTGTGAATCACTGCTGTACACAAAGTGAAAGGTTAAGAAAAATAATATAAGTATTGAGAATGAATACTTGGGGTGCTGACAGATCTTCTTAGTTAGATTTGATGCAATTTCTCTGCCTACAGGACGTTCCAAAATAAAGAGTATACAGCACAGTCGTCTCACTAACCAACCTCGAAACCTGAAGATAGAGAGGACATGTATGAAAATGCAGCAGAGAGAGGTATGACAATAAAAAATTTTTTTACAGTCTTGTCCATATAAAAAAAAATCAACACTGAATTTTGGTTGACCTCAACTTTACGATCTAGGATATAAAGTCTATCATATTTATGAAAACATGAAGAAGATCCTGAAGAATAGCAATCTGATCTTATATGAGAACCTGTACACAAGTGACATCCAGCACCTGTCACATTCATATGATTGCACATAAATATGTATTTATGTGTGAATAAGTATATTTATGTACAGGGGTGGAAATATCCTGGGAGTCAGGGCTTCCAAAAATGTGTTCTTCTGGTTCCTAAATAATTTCACAAGGTATAATGTATATGAATGCTCACTTCCAAGCTCTTACAAAGCCTATCAGGCTCCTATAAAATCTTCCTGGCTTCTAAGATTTAGATATTTTTGTCCATCTTGTATATGTTAAAGTATGCATACTTGTTAATGACATAACCAAATAGGCTTTCCTTATTTTAAATGCGTTAGCAACCTATTTATCTTCTAGACTTCGGGAGCTGCTCACTTTAAAAAACGACCTGTAAGAAATGTGTCAAAGAAGCGGGTCCTCAGTGAGAAACCTAAGGAACGGCAAGGAAGCTTACAACAAGTACAGATTTCAGCCTAACCAGTGTTTTTACCTGTGTTAATTGGATGGTGTACCTTGAAAGATTGGTGCAGCTTTCATGGATTGCAAGCACAGCCATTTTGTAATGGTGCATATCCTTAAGGATTGCATTTTATAAAAATGTTTTTGTATAAATTTAGTTTTATTAAGAATTTTAACCACAGAACATTGTGCATTTTTGTGTTTTAGTACAGATTAAAATGCATCTCTTTTGTCCTCCCCAGCTCAGTGGACAAAGTTATCCAGCAGTACATATTGAGTCTAGACAAGAAGAAGCTTCCCATGTATAAGAAAGCAGAATACAGCTGTGAATTATATTCAGTGTCAGCTTGCACAAAACTTCTGTGTCTCCCATGAATTACAAAACTTTGTCATCTGTTCCTCCAAGAAGCACAAGTCGTTTTTGGAGGAATTAATGGCAAAGTTCTGAAACAATTACTACATTTTGAACTTCTCTGAGTGTTCGAATAAGATTGAGTTCTTCTATTATGGTAATTACCAGCCATGATAATTTTTATACTTTGCTATATAAACAGCTCTCTCATATACAGTGTCAGTGTTTCCCAAGCATATTTAGCCATGGAAACCTCTAAATCAAAAAGAGATGAAGGTGCCAATGAATCAAAAAATGAGTTTCCTTTCAAACCCAACAGCTGCTCCTCTCAGATGTATCCTCTCTGTTCAAATCCTTCCTCAGGACCCCAAAATAAACCACAGAATCTCAACCAGAACCTTACAACCTCCCAGAAGAAGAACTTTTTCGACATAAAGCTTTTAAAAAAATATATATATATATATGTTAGGGGAGACTGGTTTGCCATTGATCTGGTCAATCTGGTCACACATAATTAAATAATTTGGAAAACAATATATCAGATTGTTAATCAGAGTTTTGTGATAACCTGACTCTTTAACTCTAAAGGTTACATGTTCTTATTGTATTTACAATATATTTGCCTCTGCAGAGCCTTGATAGTTCTGGCAGTGACTACAGATATAGCTCCATGAAAGAGCAGATGGAAAGTATGTACCTGGTGTCCTCCTCTGCTATATGAAGTGGATTGTGAAATCCCAAATTGGTGTGTTGCTTGTAAAAGAAGCTTTCCTGCAAGAAAATGTATGATTGTAATTAAAACAAGAACTTCTGAACTTGGGATTAGAGAGGGAGACAGGTACACACATAGTTTTAAGAAAACAAGAAAGTACACTATCTCCTTTTTGAGATATACACTCCACATGAGTAGTAGTGTATGCATAATAGTGGGACTGTGTGCTATTGTGTCCCAATGTGCTAATTAGGTCATATAATTAGGTCCCATCCACTATATTTATAATAATTTGGTCACCGTGATCGGTGGAGTCAAGCCCAAAGGTACAAATGTGTTTCTTATTTATTGACCTAAATTGTAACAAGGAAGCATAAATATCTGAAACAAAAAAAAGGGAAGAATGTTTCATTTTTTAAAGCACAGTCATCTGGGGAGAGGGAAAGCGTGTATTCCCCTACAGCTGTGTTCAAGCTGTGTTTAATGTTAAAATTGAGAAAAGATAGAGCTTGATAGAAAATCTATCACTCTAGAAGAAGTGAATAATGTTTTGCAAGCTTATGTGTGAGGAGATAAGGGAATTAAAGCTTGGCTGTGTTAGAAGGGACCATATACTTGTTTGTGCATATAGTCCTGGTTTGGCTATATGTTTGCTTTTGCTCTGTCCCACTATATATCTTCTTCTCACTACCTTAAGCACTGTGTGCAACTAGCCTCTTCCTGACAAGTTGCAAACTTGGTCATGGAAGGAAAGAACAATGTAGTGTAGTCAGGACAAACAAACCTTGACCAGTTTTGGGCAAATGGTGGCCTGGGGACTGCATGTTGTTTCCATGCATCCCTCAGCCTGTCTTCTTGAGTGGAAGTGCATGTCCCTCTTCAACTATACACAGTCACACAATGTGAAGCCCTTTTAAAGGAAGAAGGGGTGGCGTATGCAGTTCTTCAAGTGAAATAGGTTGCCCATTGCTGACATAGACCATTGTGTAATATTAAAATTATTAATTCCAAACATTACAATTTTAAAGAAGCACATTCTGCACCCTGGAGTTGCATGGAAGACATTTTAACATAGACTTAATATATAACTAAGATTTAGGAAGAGGACAAAAGTATTTCTTATAAACTTAAACCATGTTGAGAAACTTGGATCCCTGGATGTAGAGGGGAAAAAAATCACTCACCATGCTTTTGGGGGTACAAGTCTGACAGCATTTTCCCACAAATGGACGGAACTTCCCCAAGAAAGGAGCAATGGTTTCAATCTTAAGTCCAAGGCTAACAGGCCAGAGTCTGTTCTGAAATATCACAACATTAAACAAAGGAAAATTATGAAGAAAAAGTTAATAACATAAGGCGTCATATCAAAATGTAATAGGAACTCTAAACTCACAATCTCGCTTGAGGGAGCGATTACCTCATTTTGTATTTATTATATATATTTTTTGCTCATTCCCATAGCAAGAATGTCTTTATAATGTATTCATTTTTTCCCAAGGATACTTCTTATTATTCCTTTATTTGTAATGTGCCAACATAGTGATATACAGGTTTATGTTCAAGTCAAAAACAATAACAATATTAACACTTTAAATTATTTTTTAGAAAGTAAAGGAACTAGAGTAGTTTATGGATGGATGGTTACTCTTAAAGAGCTAGTGACAACCAATGTCCCATATCACATGCAATCTTCCCTCATATGGCAAAATTACTTTGCTAATCCTTGGGAAGCTTGAAAACATGTGTGTTATTATATTTAGCTCAAAAAAGTGTAATTAAAACCAATTTAGAAAAAAGCGCACCATTAGTACTCATATGGTTATAAAAAAGGAAAAAATGCAATTATATAGGGGCTACATATAATAATAAATATCTTATATGCAAGTAGTTAAATACTCCACTCCTTATTGCCTTAGACTACTATGTGTCATTAATGCAGACTAGCAATTCAAAGTAGTTAACAGGAGTAAATAAAAATATATTCCAAAGTTGCCATTTATATGTAACCTCCCTTACTATAACAATCAGCATAACCAGAGTACTTGCGCTTTGTTGAAAATAGTCCCGACGGTCCCGTTTCGCCCCTCCTAGGGCTTACTCATGGGCTACTGAATACAGGTTCAAATTGGGCTTTTATAGCCCTTTTCCATCCATTTCCATTTATTGAACGCAATTTGCGCTGTTTACGTTACTACGTGGCGACGTAATCAACGCGAAAACGTCACCACGTTTTTTACCTCTCCCTTCCAGGATGTTGATTCGCCAACCAACTCCATTTTGATCTATCTTGCCAACCACACGCTATTTTGCCAATCTTTTGCTTAATGTTATTACTATGTGATTGCATTTATCGGCTATCTAAATGCTTGTCTTACACAATATATAGTATTATGAGTCTTTTAAGGGAGAAAGAAGTTTTAAAAAAAATATATTATTTATCATGTTCATTCATTAATATATATATATATATATATATATATATATATATATATATATATATATATATATATATATATATATATATATATTTAAATGTAAATATAAAGTTAACACTTTAAACTTTGAGAATATTATTGGAGATATTAATACTTCTCCAAGTGTATTATTTATCTATATTTATTCTTACTAGATAAATATATATTTAAATGTAAATATAAAGCTAACACTCTAGACTTACAGAATATTACTGGGGATATTATTACTCTCAATGAACATTAATTCAATTCTAGGAATATTTTTTACTGTAACTCTATATGGAGAAATATGAATTTAAGTGGATTACACATGAAAAAACACATGTATTTTCTGAAGAAATGTCAGGATATAATGACAAAATATTATCCTGGCATAGATACATTGACGATATTATGGTATTATGGATCAGAGATGTCAAAGAATTCAAAGAGTTCATTGAAAGATTAAATACAAACTCTCTAGGTCGAAAATTCACGTACGTTATGGATGAAGAAAAAATCGAGTTCCTAGACCTAATAATATCAAAGGATTCAATGGGAAAAATACATACATCTACCTTTACGAAACCTACTGCAACAAACTCACTATTAAAATGGTCGAGTCAGCATCCTAGAGCTTTAAAATCAGGAATCCCGATAAGTCAGTATCTACGGGTGAAAATAAACTGTAGTAATCCAGAAGATTTTAAGACCCAAGCAGATCAACTAAGGGAAAAATTCAAAGCTCGAGGATATCCCAATCGTCTATTGAAAAAAGCATATAAAAGAGCTTTGGAATCCGATAGACAGGATCTATTATTTTCAAAAAAGAAGGCAGAAACAAATGGCCAAATAAGATGCATTATGTCATTTGGAAAAGATTGGAAAGAAATTAAAGAAATTCTAGACAAGCATTGGTATATACTAACAGAGGACTCTACATTACGCACAAGTCTATCAGAAAAAGTCCCTATTACTTATCGGAAGAATAAAAGTATCAAATATGAATTAGTGAATAGCTTTTTTAAGCCATCTAAACAAATGAGAACCTCATGGTTGCCATCTACAAAGGGATTGTTTAGGTGTGGAAAATGCAAAGCCTGCAAGTTCATCGTCCCAAGTAAAGAATTTATTGATCCAAATACTAATAACAAATATCCGATTAAGAATTTCATCAATTGCAGCTCCACACATGTTGTTTACATAATAACTTGTTCCTGTCCCAAATTATATATAGGCAAAACTACACGCCAATTACGGAGACGAATCTTGGAGCATACTTACACAGTGACCAAAGAAATGGACACGTCAGTGTCTCGTTGTGGTAACTTGTCTTCTTTGCATGGTAATTTATCTTCCTTTCAGGACCTCCTTAAACAGGTCTAGGTAGGAGGGCTAAGAATCTTTACTTCCCTCCCACAATTGCTAAAGGAAGTGATGCATGGACAGGATGTGATGTAAATCACATCATCTCAACTAAGGGTATATAACATAAGGCCAGGCAGGAAATCGCTCTGTTGCTTCCTTTTCTTCCTTGGTGGATGTGATGTTGAACTTGCAGCAGTGAGCCATTACTAGATGTGAAGGCCTAACCGTGGGTGAGATGAAGCGTGTGGGGAAGGGGATTACTATATAGATAGATAGATTTAAAAAGGGTTGTTGCTCCGTGGGTCTGGGCTGTGTGTTTGTGATACATTTATAGTATTGTGTTGTTGCCTTTTAATAAATACCTTTTAATGTAGACGAACCTTGTGTAATATATATATATTAATTTGGTGATACACCACATTTGGCGACCACGAATTTTAGACTTCTACAAAGGTTATTTATGAGGTAATATCACATTAATAGATAGTCAGATTTTTTTTGGGGGGGGAGAAAAAAAAAAAAAAATAAAGTACTTTGTCTAATTATCCTCTGCATGGGAAATCAAGTGCTGATTGTGTGTGGATCCTAATTCGGGCCTCCATTTTAATATACAAGCTTGGGCATCAGGCCTCAATTTTGAATATATTAGTTTTGTTGTGTGTTTCAAATACCTGAATTTGTTGTGTTTTGACTACCATAGTTCAGGCCTAGTAGTTTTTCAGGCCTTCATTTTTATTTTATTGTAATAGACTACCAGCATAGGCCTCAATTATTATTTTTAATCCTTTATATTGTACTAGCTTATTTTGCTACATAAAACAAAGATATCATACAGGTTGTTTTTGTGGGTTTCAAATATCTGAGTTGAGTTTTTTTGTGCTTTGACTATCAGAGTACAGGCCTAGCCCTGCATTTGAATACACTATAGTAGGCTTCCATGAGGCTTCTTTTTGTATTTGAATGCTGATTTGATTCCTTTGTATCCTAGTTCGGGCCTCCATTTTAATATACAAGCTTGGTCATCAGGCCACAATTTTGAATATATTAGTTTTGTTGTGTGTTTCAAATACCTGAGTTTGTTGTGTATATTTTAATAGGCACTACTGGTGTTGAAGTTAATTAGCAAGTATTACCTTCACCATACTAAGATAAGTATAATTTGCATTGTGGGTACTAGTCTACTCAGAAGCGTGCTACTTTAGTCGCAAATTGATTTGGATTCTTACTTGGGTGAGTAAAAGAGTAGGAATGTCTTTTCAAGGGGCCAAATACTTTCCCACAGAAGTGCGTGAGTACTTTAGGAAACATATTCAAAAACATGATGGTCCATATGAGCTTCCAGAGCCAGCAAACCCAGACAGTGAAAAAGAGGAGAGATTAATGGATGTTCTAACACAAATTGTAAATAACAAAAAGTATAGAAAAAAGAAAATAAAAAGTTTGGTCACACAAGCTGTTGTAGCCACAATAGGAGGCCTAATAGACTTAGTTGTAGAATTACGGCAGCATAATTTGGAAACAACAAATAAAATGGAGGAAGCAATGGACAAAAGGGATTGTTTAAAAATTGCAGCTTTGAGAACAACTACTATTGTTGGGGAACTAGAAAGGGAGTTAAGGGAAATAGAAGAGCAGAGGGATGCTTATGGAGTAAAAATAACAGAACTTCAAAACATAATAATGGACTATAAAAATAAAACAAAGTAGAAGGGATAAAAGGAGTCAGAGACATTGCCAAAATATATCCAAATCTGGATATGTTCGTGTCACAAAATAAAGAACCAGTGCCAAAAATGAACCAAAATAGAAAAGATTTCTTATGTTATTCTGTTCCACATGTAGATACCATACCACAAGCACCAGTTACTGTTTCATAATTATTTAATGCAAGGCAAACACCTACAGGATTTTCTATGCAGACTCGACCGATGTCTATGGCAGATAAAGACAATTTCCAGAAATGGTGGGGAAGTATGCCAACTAACAATTTTAATACGTTTACACATTGGTTTATGAGGGGAGCAGATAGAGCTAAAAAAGGAGGTCTTAACTTAGAGGAATGGACAGAACTGTTAGAATACGCTATGGGTCCTTTGGCTAGTAGACTATTGGGATTTAATAACAGTGTGTCTGATCAGGCAGGAAGAATTGCTGCAACTAATTTCTATCTACTTAGCATAGAGAAAGAAATAGCAAATATTACCATGAGGCCAACAGATGGTCCTAGAGAGGTAGCTCAAAGGATATTTTTTTGGTATACTCTACGACAACCTCAACAGCCTCTAGTGCTGGGCTCACCAGAACATATAGCAAAAGTAATGGAAGCCCTTCCCCGGGAGTGTCAAGAATTTGTCAGGCTTTTTGATCCAACACCAACAGACTTGGAAATGGTACTAACTAGAGCTGATAAGTGGTGGATCAAGCATCCTTTCACAGAACAGGCCTGCTCTGTTTCAGCTGTAAGAACATTTAAGGTCGAGTCTGGTAGAGATATAGATGGTAAATGGAGAAACCAGACGTGGGATGTACCCCAGAACAAGAAGGATGATCAAAACTGGAGACCAAAACAGAACCTTGACAAAAGATGGAGAGATCCACCTAGGGACTATAGGAATAGGGATGGCAGCAACTGGAGGGCTAATCAGGAGGGAGAGAGAAACGGTAACATGGGCTATTGGGAACTCAGGAGACAGAAGGATAGGATAGAAGAGGAAAATCACATACTTAAAAACAAGGTAGCTGAGTCAGAGAGGAAATTGAAGGAAAGTGAGGAAAAGATGCAATATAGTGTTATAAAAGAGGGACAGAGTAGAAGTGAGTCACAATGACAAATCCCAACCCCTGCGCCTCAGCATCTCATTCACTCAGCTAATTTAACCATGGATGAGGCAGGTCGGCCTACCATTTATACAGTCATCGCAGGGGTAGGGAAAAATATATTGGTAGATACAGGAGCAGCAGTTACAATGACCAACAGGGTCAAAAATGGGGATTCTTCAGTAAGTATTATGGGAGTTACTGGGAATCCACAGGAGGTTAGAGCAGGTCCAATTGATGTAGCAGTTGGAGGAAAAACAATACAAGTAGAAGCAATAGTGGGTTGGCCAGAGGAAATATTGGGAATAGAAGCTTTAAAAAAAGGAAATTTCATTGTAGATCTTGCCAATTTTTGTTTGTGGAAGACAGAAAAGGTGAATCAGGTAAGTACAGAGTTGACGAAAGGGGTTGTGCTCCCAATGGCATATATTGTCTCTCCGATAAAAAGTCTGGAAAAAAACAAACTGAAACTAGACAGACAACCAGAATGGCTGCAGAAGCTAATCCAAGACATACCTGTTTGGGCTACAGGTAAATTAGACTGTGGAAGAATGAAAGGAATGGTCTTGTTGGAAGGAGGAGACCCACAATGGCAAAAGCAATATCCAGTCCCAAGAGAATCAGTGGCATCAATCACCGAGATGATAGAAATGCTGGAGAGACGTGGAATAATTAAATCTGGAAATGGGTATGCATGTAACTCACCATGTTGGCCTGTGAGAAAAGCTGTGTTAAAAGGGAATGGAGATGAAAAAGCAGCCTCATCATGGAGACTTACCATTGATTACAGGGCCGTGAACAAACTTGCAAAAAGAATGGCCCCTGTTGTTTCTGTTTATTGTGAAATGATGTCCACAATTTCACCAGAAATGAAAGTATTCAGTGTAATAGATGTGGCCAATGGATATTGGTCAATTCCCTTAGCTGAAGAATGCCACTACCGGACGGCGTTCACCTGGGTGGGCCGACAATATGCTTTCACAGTATTACCACAGGGATATTGTGACTCCCCAGCTATTTTTCACACATACATGAAAAATGCATTGACAGCTTTCCCACGTCCAGATCGTATCATTTAATATGTTGATGATGTCCTCTTACAATCCCCGAACATGGAAGAACACAAAGAAGACCTGGCAATATTATTACAATGCATACTGGAAGCTGGACTTAAGCTAAATGGGGCAAAGGCACAATTGGCATGCCAGAAAGTCAACTTCTTAGGAGTAACCATATCAGGAGATGGACGATCAATTGATCAAGACAGGGCCAAAGTTATTGCTCAGTTACCCATTCCTACAGACCGTACAGCGCTCCAATCATTGCTTGGAATAATGGGATTTTGTCGTGAATTTACCCCACAATATGCAGAACTAGCTGCAGTCATTGAAGTACTTCAGCAAGAGTCTGGAAGAAGTGACATATTGACAATTGTTTTGGATAGTGACTGGGTGTTCCGAGGCACATGCCTTCTGCTAAAATGGTGGGATAGTAACCAATTCCTTGCCACAGATGGATCCCCTGTTAACTTTTCTACCATCTGCCATAGATCTTGGAACTTATCACAACATTTCAAAAGAATTAACATGATCAAAGTACGGGCACATAAAAAGACAGGGCCACACCGAGAGGGAAACTACCTTGCTGACCGGTATGCAAAAGAGGCAGCTGTCCAAGCAGAAGACAGGAAACCACCCACAAAAAACACATTACAAATAGCTTCTACTACAAGGAGCAAATCTACATTTATTTCAATTAGGATGAAGCAACTGCAGGAATTACAAGATCAAGATGAGGAACTAAAAGATATTACAAAAGGGAGAAGAAGTGATATACGGGAGAAAAAAAGTGATGGAGGAGCAAGGGCTAATATGTATATCAGAAACCGGGGAACCGATTTGGATTGTACCACAACAAGTAAGAAAAGACTTACTCCGATGGATACATGGATCACAAGCAGGAGGACATCCAAAGATCAGAGAAGCAAAAGAGAGGATTCGACATTTGGGATGGTGGATCGGGCAAAACAAGGATCTTGAAGAGTTTGTGGATAGTTGTATTATATGTGCAAGATTTGACCAGTCCAACAGGAAAAGAAGGGGAGAATTAATGAGACAGACACTTGTAGGCCCATGGGAAAGAATTCAAATTGATTACACCGGACCATTGCCAACAACCACAAGAGGAAATAAATATATTCTCATGATAGTAGATAGCTTCTCAAGATGGATGATCGCAATCCCAACAAGAAACTGTACATCACTAACCACAGCCAGGAAATTAGTAAGCGATGTACTGACAGTGTGGGGAATTCCAAAAGTCCTTGATTGCGACAATGGAGCGGCATTCATAGGAAATGTAATGAAGGAACTTTGTAAGATGGTGGGTATTGAACTGAAACACCATATCCCATACCATCCACAGGCAGCAGGTCAAGTTGAGCAAATGAATGGCACCATAAAAAGAGAGCTGAAAAAGCTGGTGGCAGAACATGGTCAAGCTTGGGACATATACATACCTTTAGTATGTGCCCAACTTAGATCAAGGCCCTGTAGATCAACAGGATTTTCACCATATGAAATTTTAATGGGTAGACCAATGCCCTCCTGGAAAAACTGGATGACAATACCTCCACCTGTAGCTTTACAAACCGCTGCAATCACAGATCAATGGGTAAAGGAGTTGGCCACACACTTGGAAATTGTTCATAAATCTGTGGCTGTGGAAGATGAAGAACAATACCAACATCGAAAGCGATGGTATGAAGCAGCAGGGGATCTGACATCATATGAGGCAGGGGACCGAGTTATGGTGCAGAATCAAGATGAACACCTTCCTTGGGGAAGAGCAAAATGGAAGGGACCATATACTGTAGTAGATAAATTAGGGACCTCTGTAACTTGATTGATCACGCAGAGAAAGGAGAAGTCTGGCTGCATGCATCACAGCTTAAAAGATTTAGAAAGGACAAAATATGGAATAGAGGTTAAGTACAAATTGAATAAATAAATACACATTGTTTTTTTATTTATTAGTTTTTTATTCTGTTTTTATTTTTTATTTATTTTTTGTTTGTTTGTGTATGTATGTATATGTCTCTAATGCTGTTTTTATTTTTTTTGTTTGTGTATGTATATGTTTCTAATGATGGAATCTAGTGTTCCCACAGAGCAAGGCTGTATAAGAATGAAGATGCGTGTCAACAGAAGATTGTGGTGGATCCTTGTTACAGGATGGATAAGTATAAGCTGTATCACAGTAGGAATGGGGAGACAGGCAATAAGGCCAGAAGATACCGCAAATAAGGGAGAGAGTTTGAAAAGATTGGAGTTACATTAAGTTCAAGCAGATAGATTTATTTGGCCCAGGGAATTGGAAGTAAAAGAGGGTGGAGGGTTACAAGTAAACATTATTTTGCCACATAATAGTACCAGGGGATTAGCTCTTAGAGCTCCAATAAAAAGTATAGAGGGACATAACTGGGAATGGGTTATAAGATATGGATAGATAATGAATACAGGAAAATTTAAAGGAAGGACTAAAATAACAACAAAGGTACAAGGGAGGTTTACAAATACTACAGTAGTAGTGAGTAACTTAACATTAGAAGAAGGTGGAGAATGGGACGCTGCAGTTATAGCTGCCCAGCCTGACCTAGAGGAATTCTGCAATTTTGATACTGGAAAGGGGTGTGTTCTAACAATAGATGAAGTATTTGTCTCTGTAAAGGAGCTGCAACGTTGTAAAGATCAGAAGAAGGTACCATGGCCAATAGGCGGATTGGTGGTGGTACCAACACATGAAACAGTTGTGCAAGGGGTTGGGTGGACTTACTACCCAATAATTCTAAATTTTAATGATTTTTCTATTCCTCCAAAGTGCCCGGAATCACAGCGGCAGTGGTTTAAGCAAAGTATACAAGAGACCATCATTGAGTGGACCGGAGCAGGGAGTCGAGAAAAACGGGACACACTTGCAGCCCTTTTAGGAGGAGTCGGAACTGGATTGGGAGTATGGAATTCAGCAGACATCATTGGACTGAACAGCAGGATAAACTCCCTTACTGATGGCATGGGACATGCTATGAAAACAAGTGGAGTAGCTGACTCCCTTACAGTGAGTAGGCTGACAGACAATGTTGATGATATACACACCATTGCCAACAACCTGCATCTAGTTGAGGAAAATATTGCTTCCATTGCTAACAGCATTAAGAATGAAATAGTGGGAACTGCCATTTTCTGTTCTATGATTGGAGGAAAGCTGTTGGCAGATTTAAAGGAAACTATTAAAGACATCCAGGAAAACAAGTGGGCAAGACAAATCAATACAACAAGGATTATCACGTCATTGAAAAGAAAAGGAGTGGACATCACTGAGGACAATCTTAAATACAGCTATATTGAAGGCCCAGATCAATGGATGCCACATGGACTACAATCTGGGACAATAGGACTAATCCTGGCAATTCCCCGTTGGGAGGGGCAGGCAGAGCAACTGAACTTTATACATAGCATTGGCACGTTAAGTGATGGAATCTACAAGCAACACTTCCCATCAAAAAGACTGGCCACTATTACAGGATTGGAGATGGATGAAAGCTGTTGCAGGAAATCTCAACACCGATGGCTGTGCAGTTGTGTTTGGGAGAAAGGAGCTGAGGAGGATGGCTGGGTGCAGTTGATAAAAGAAAACCTGGTGCAAGAGGTGATCCGCATAGGGGACATTGCATGCTTTATCGGCCACTCTGAATATAGGACAGTTGATGAAATATGTTTGGTGGAAGAAGGGTCTTGTATCATGGTAACCACTACTATACATGTAGGAACTCATACACTATTTCCATCAAGAAACCTTACCACTGAAATAATCAATTTTACTGCAAATGCAGATTGGACAAATTTGACAATGAAGCTTTTTCCCCCAATTCCAAAGCTTACCTTGGAACTTCATGAGTTAGTAAAACGTACCAAACAACAACTACACCCCATCAGCTTACTGCTGGAACAACAGAAAAAGGAAATAGAAATTACTACAAAAAACGTTGAGCATCCCTGGTGGGGAATTCTTACCAATGCAGAGACACATCCAGTCCTACGAACACTGTCGCTGGTACTCATGTTCATTCAAGTATTAACGACAATTATAATAATATACTTTTGTGTGGCAATGAAACAAATGAGGAAGAAACTTGCAAGGAGGATATATAATAATGAAATTTAAATGTTTTTTTTGTCTTTTTCCTCTTCTTTCTCTCTCTCATACATTCTTCAATAAAGTTTTACATTGCACATACATAAACATTTATCACACACTCTCACCTAAATTCTATAAGTTCTGTTTTTGTGTAATATGTGGATTGACAGCCATAGGAAAGTACAGGAGAACTTATGTCGCTGAGGGAACTATTCCGGAGGGACGGTGGGTTGAATTTTTCCTGTATATCAGGTTTTTGCTCCAACTAGGTTCTCCTGTACTAGAGGGATAACTAGAAAACTGAGCAACAAAGAAGAAGAAAAAGTGAGGGAATGTGGTAACTTGTCTTCCTTGCATGGTAATTTATCTTCCTTTCAGGACCTCCTTAAACAGGTCTAGGTAGGAGGGCTAAGAATCTTTACTTCCCTCCCACAATTGCTAAAGGAAGTGATGCATGGACAGGATGTGATGTAAATCACATCATCTCAACTAAGGGTATATAACATAAGGCCAGGCAGGAAATCGCTCTGTTGCTTCCTTTTTTTCCCTGGTGAATGTGATGTTGAACTTGCAGCAGTGAGCCATTACTAGATGTGAAGGCCTAACCGTGGGTGAGATCAAGCGTGTGGGGAAGGGGAATACTATATAGATAGATAGATAGATTTAAAAAGGGTTGTTGCTTTGTGGGTCTGGGCTGTGTGTTTGTGATACATTTATAGTATTGTGTTGTTGCCTTTTAATAAATACCTTTTAATGTAGACGAACCTTGTGTAATATATATATATATATTAATTTGGTGATACACCACACTCGTCACATAAAACAATTCCATAATAATAAACCTGAAGTAATGAAGTTTTCAATAATTGATCAGATTTCACAGAGACCCAGAGGAGGAGACATTGATAAAGATCTTTTACGGTTAGAAAGTAAATGGATCTTTTTACTGAATACCCAAAGCCCACAAGGACTCAATGAAGGATTTTCATACTCTGCTTTTCTATAATTGAGAAATTAAATAATCACTATTTAGAAGTCATAGAACATCAATATACTTCACAATAATCATATATTTAAGATTTTACACTTTAGATGTATATCAATCACATAACCTAGTATTAGCACACAATATATTCACATATATTATCAGCATTTTATTATCACATCATTTTATAATCCAATAAACAGACCATATCTGTAACCTTTTCTCACTTTAGAGTTTTATTAATTTATTATAATTTAATACACATTTATAATTAATATTTTAGTATTTAAAGTAATCCACTTAAATTCATATTTCTCCATATGGAGTTACAGTAAAAAAATATTCCTAGAATTGAATTAATGTTCATTGAGAGTAATAATATCCCCAGTAATATTCTGTAAGTCTAGAGTGTTAGCTTTATATTTACATTTAAATATATATTTATCTAGTAAGAATAAATATAGATAAATAATACACTTGGAGAAGTATTAATATCTCCAATAATATTCTCAAAGTTTAAAGTGTTAACTTTATATTTACATTTAAATATATATATATATATATATATATATATATATATATATATTAATGAATGAACATGATAAATAATATATTTTTTTTAAAACTTCTTTCTACCCTTAAAAGACTCATAATACTATATATTGTGTAAGACAAGCATTTAGATAGCCGATAAATGCAATCACATAGTAATAACATTAAGCAAAAGATTGGCAAAATAGCGTGTGGTTGGCAAGATAGATCAAAATGGAGTTGGTTGGCAAATCACGAGTGGTTGGCGAATCAACATCCTGGAAGGGAGAGGTAAAAAACGTGGTGACGTTTTCGCGTTGATTACGTCACCACGTAGTAACGTAAACAGCGCAAATTGCGTTCAATAAATGGAAATGGATGGAAAAGGGCTATAAAAGCCCAATTTGAACCTGTATTCAGTAGCCCATGAGTAAGACCTACGAGGGGCGAAACGGGACCGTCGGGACTATTTTCAACAAAGCGCAAGTACTCTGGTTATGCTGATTGTTATAGTAAGGGAGGTTACATATAAATGGCAACTTTGGAATATATTTTTATTTACTCCTGTTAACTACTTTGAATTGCTAGTCTGCATTAATGACACATAGTAGTCTAAGGCAATAAGGAGTGGAGTATTTAACTACTTGCATATAAGATATTTATTATTATATGTAGCCCCTATATAATTGCATTTTTTCCTTTTTTATAACCATATGAGTACTAATGGTGCGCTTTTTTCTAAATGGGTTTTAATTACACTTTTTTGAGCTAAATATAATAACACACATGTTTTCAAGCTTCCCAAGGATTAGCAAAGTAATTTTGCCATATGAGGGAAGATTGCATGTGATATGGGACATTGGTTGTCACTAGCTCTTTAAGAGTAACCATCCATCCATAAACTACTCTTGCTATGTCCATCTTTCATCAATTGCCCCTTGTATTCCCCATTCCCTTTCAAGACATTCTCTCCTTTTTTATATTTTACACTATATCCTCCCCCTTGTCCTACCACCCTCCCAGTCTCTCTCTCTCATACCATCCTTCTCTTAGCGTCATTTTGAAAATAGGTTGAGGGAAGAGGAGAGATTAAAGGGACACTGTCGCCCCAAATACAAGTTGGCTCAACTTAAAGTGCATACAACTCTGACTATACATTGTACTAACCATCTATACATTTATTTTGTATTATACTCGCAGTAAATCATTCGCAAGATTGTCAGCCTTGTTTGTGCTACAATATTATGCTATTTTACAGCTCTATATGCTAATAATTGTATCTCAGGGTGCTTGGTAAGTGTTAGGAATGGGATATAACTGTAGGATATCCTTGGGGAATATTGTTTTGCCACACCAGAAACAAGTCAATAATTGGAATATCAAAGCTCATCTGCATAATAATGCCACACAATCAAACTGTTAATATCTCGAAAATGATTTACTTGAAAAATGGCTATTTCAATGTATATCCAGCTTTTCATTGCCTTTAAGAACAACTTTTGTCCATGGCGGCCATACAGAAATTTGTGAGATATATCACAATCCAAACATTGACTATAATGCTCATTCACCTTGACCTTGGTGGGATTTGGTAGTTGTGATGATTCTGGCACCGGCATGGTCATCCTGGAGGTCACACAAAAATCAAACCTATGAAAAACACAAGTATTAAATAGCTACATGCCAATATATAATCTTACAAGGTGAAAGGCCATGTGTTACAGCTAAACAACTGATCTAAATGTAAGTGAATGTGGTGTCATGGCTAACTCCAGGAAAAATGGTGGTCAGGTTTTATAAGTAAGATAATTATATGCAGCAGCATCATCATCTTGTCCAGCTCTTCTATCTAAAGCTGTAATATTCTGCTTCATCGCTCAAATAGGTTACAACATGACAATGTCTAAAAGCAGAAAAAAAGAAAAATATACAAAAGATTTTTTAACGTCTGTTATCAGCATACTTGAGCTCCAAGGAATTGAGAAGTTATCAGCGTGGGTTCTATGGCACTTCAACTTAAAGGACAACTGCACAATAAAAATACAGATATATGTTTGAAAACTTTGCGTATGCCTAAGTGCACGATTAGTCAGGATAAAAGTCATACAGCTATTTTTTTAATTAGATACAAATAAATAGCGATGTGTCTACAGGACTATGGAGGGATCCATGATACATTGATGGAAGTTGTGTGTTCTATCCATTGATGCAACATCCTACTTCTGGGCTAGAGAGGTTCACTCCTACACTGATAACTACACACACACACATCATCCTGCTCTTGGGAAGTGATGTAACAAACACAAAATGGATTCCTGTACTCATAAACATATTCTGTTTTTCTCATGGATTATGCAGCTGCCAACATTGTTAATTTGGTACATACTTGACTTTTTCTTGAACTGCAGTTTTTTTTTTTAAGTGGCACGGGGAGGTTGCAAATATGGAATAATTGTAAGCGATAGGTAATAACATGAATTGAATGAGCAGTCAGTATTTGAAAAAGAAAATGTATCTTAATGAGAGAGGGACGCATTTAATTATTATTATGCCCCATCACTATTTTACGCGCAGTTGCCTGGATCTGGGCATGCCTAGTATCTCTAATGCAGATGACTACGCTGAGAACAGTGCCCCAGGGGCTTATCAATAATTAATTGCAACAATCTCTCATTAGAGTAATGTTTCAACCTCTTTTTGTTGGTGGATCAAAAAGTCTGATTTACAGGCAACTTCAATTTTATTTTACTGTAGAAATATGCATTTTTAAATAACATTCAATTGGTTAAGTGCTTGTAGTTTTCAATGTAATCATATTTGGAACCTCTGCTGTATCACTTTAAAGGACCGATTCAACCATCTAAATCCCCACACTAATGGAGTAGTGGCTGTTTTTGAATTGTGATTTAATATACGATTGGATGAAAACCAGTTTACAGCATAATGTATGTTTATAATGGATATTTATATAATTTACATAGCAGCTTAGAGGAATAAGACCACTCAAAGTTTCCTTGATTTTACAGACTAGCACACACTAGTGGAAAATATAATCTATGATTGTGTCTTCAAGATTACAGGTAATATTATTTAAATTGTTCACAATCTGCAGAAATGTTCAGCATGCAACAGGCTTTACACTTAAGATTTTAAATAAGGTTATTTTAGCCTACCACCCACAATCCCCCACATACAGTTACTGCCTTCCCCTTCGTACATTTTGTCTCCCACCTTCCCTAGCCCCCTTCATCTCCTTCTCCACCCTTCACTTTGTTTCCTGTTCTGCCCATTACCTCCCATTCCCATGACAAAGTAAAACATGATGTGATTGGTCTCTCATATTCCTATGTTATACCTAGCTATCATATTTTGTGTAACTGAAGGAGAAAAGTGATGCTAAAGGTTAGTATTGTTTCCAATCTAATAAATATGTTACAAAAGGGTATACACTGAAAAGGAATCCTAAACCCTACTAAACCTAATCTACATAATATTGGATATATATTTTTCAAAATATTATAGTGTGTCACATACAAAATGTAACTTTTCAGCAATATCCAGACTCATTGTTGTATAGTCATTCAGTCGCGCCCAACTCTCCATGACCCTCTGGACCTCAGCACGCCAGGTATGCCTCTCAATCACTGCCCCTCTGAGTTCCATAAAGTTCATGTTCATGTTCATTGCTTCAGTGAACTCATCTATCCATCCCCTCCTCTGTTGTGCCCTTCTTGTGCCTTCAATCGTCTTTGGAAATCCTGCTTTCTCATGATATGGCCAAAATATTTGAGCTTCATCCTCATGATCAAACTTTCTAGTTTGCATTGATTTCCTGTAGTATTGATTTCTTGGATCTTCTTGCAGTCCAAGAGACTATAAGCAGTTTTCTCCAGCACCACAATTCAGAGGTGTCAGTTCTATGGCGCGCAGACTTCTTTATGGTCCAGCTCTCACATCCGTATGTTACTACTGGCAATAACATACTTTTAACTATGCAGACCTTAGTTGATAGTAAAAAGTAAAGAAATGAATCTTGTCCAAGCTTGCCATAACTTTTCTCCCCAGAAGCAAACATATTCTAATTTAATGGCTGTAGTCACCATCTGAAGAGATCTTCGATCCCAGGAAAATAAAATCTGTCACTGCCTCCACTTCTTCCTCATCTATTTGCCAGGAACTGAGATTGCCGTTTGCCATGATCTTCGTCTTTTTATTGTTGAGCAGCAGGTCGACTTTTGCACTCTCTTATTTTACCCTCATCAATAGGTAATTTAGTTCCTCCTCCACTTTCAGCCATAAGAGTAGTATGGTGTGCGTATCCGAGGTTGTTGATATTTCTCCAACAACATTGATTCCGACTTTGGATTCATCCAGGCGGGCCCTACGTATGATGTACTGATGCTCTGCGCACAAGTTGCATAAATAGGGTGACAATATACCTTCTTGTGGTGAAGGGGCTTGTGCTATTCTATGTAGGGTCAACCAAGATGGGCAGGTCATGGCAGAGAGGCAAGACAAATTGCGATCCACTAGAGAAGCAAACTGCAACCCACTCCAGTAACATTGCTAAGATAACAACATTGCTCCGAAAGATGAGCCCCTCAAGTCAGAAGGTGCCTACCATATTATTCATTGAATGACAGCATTTTAAAAACACTTCACAATATCGAGATGGGTTGTCCGGGTTAAATTTTTATTAACAATTAAGCCTAAATATTGATGCTTATAGTAAATAGCTGAAAGTTAAATTCTGTGGTAACGAACTGGAATATACTTAAATTCTTAAAGAACCACTGCAGTTCCCTTTTATCCTCCGAATAGCTGCACTTATTAATCCGGTGTTTTAATTTTTATATAT
Source organism: Discoglossus pictus (assembly GCA_027410445.1). Classification (NCBI taxonomy): domain Eukaryota; kingdom Metazoa; phylum Chordata; class Amphibia; order Anura; family Alytidae; genus Discoglossus; species Discoglossus pictus. Next base: position 94,113,951 of record CM050167.1, read on the forward strand.
TATACACACTTATGTTTTTTAACTTAATATTTTGCTTTTGTTTAGCTATTATTATAGATAGGAAGTAATCTTGAAAGCAGAAAAGCAATTAGAAGTTGACAATCTGACAAGCCTTTGTGCCAGAGAATTGAAAAGAACTAATAGAAATTTAAATCAGTCTAACATGACAATGACTGCTAACATTAAAGAATAATTACTTATATTAGTTAATACTTAAAAGGACAGTTTTTTTCACTTAAAACATGTTATCCATTATCATGTCTGGTTCTTCAAAAGAGTATACTGTAAATAGAGTCTTCAATGGCCCTTTATAGATATTCTTCAGTGCCCTAAAGCATCATATAAGGTGACTGTTGTGGAGGGCTTTATAAGATAGTTATAATGCTCAAAAAATTATCTTAGTTTGTTTTTTAGGCCTGGGTGTTATTAGATGCATACCAAATTTTTTTCCTATGGATCCTATTTAGGAATCCTTGAACAACCAACCAAGGTTGTACAGAAACACCTTTTATGCAGCCTTTATTTTAATTATTATTGTCACATACTAATTTAAAAAAAAACAATCTTTATTTGTACATTTAAATGTTGTTAAAAATGCAACAATTAAAAAATTTATGTTAAACCCAAGGTTTTTAATCCTTTGGGTTTGTTGACGTCCAGCAAATTATTAAAGGTTTATTTAGGTTTTATTTGTGTTATTATATTCTTTGCTTTGATCACAGCTTTTTTATTTAATTACTTTATTTATTTATTTATTATTATTATGATAAAAGATTAACACAAAAGAAACATAAAGGCACCTAAAGCATATACACAAGTGAAGTGCTGTATGAATAAACAAAACTATAAACAGATAAAAGGATTATAAAATCTTTTATTGACTTGAGCATAACAAAGTAATTAAATAAAAAAGCTGTGATCAAAGCAAAGAATATAATAACAACAAAAATAAAACCTAAATAAACCTTTATTAATTTGCTGTGTATGTCAAAAAACCCAAAGGATTAAAAACCTTGGGTTTAACATAAAATTTTTAATCTGCATAAAAGGCTGCATAAAAGGCGTTTCTGTACAACCTTGGTTGGTTGTTCAAGGATTCCTAAATAAGATCCATAGGACAATTTTTTGGTACGCTTTATAAAAGATTGGGTCATGATTTTAAATGTTATTCTGGAGGCTATGGGAAGCCAGTGGAGTGACAGACAGAGGTGCTACAGATCGATGAGTATGGTAGATGAGTCTAGCAGATGCGTTCATTATGGACTGAAGTGGAGAGAGACGAGTGACAGGGAGGCATATTTTGGTGATGTTTTTTTTAGTTTGAAAATGACAAGTTTTATTCATCAAAAGTACTTCACTTTTTTGGTTAAATTGTCTGTGTTATGTCAACCACTTTAAAAGGACAATGTACTTCAAGGGGAAAAAAGCACTTGCATTTAAAGTATTTAATAAACTAACAATATTAGCAGCTGTCTAAGCCATGAAGATGAAAATGTTTTTGGAGAAATCTGTATTTTTGCAGACTCTGCTTATGGAACATAGAGAATTCAGAGGGCTTTGTTAAATAAAGTGGAAAAGACTGAAACTGATCCCAAACATTTTAGTTAGTGAAGACCTTGCTTTTGGATAGAAGTTCACCAACTAAAAACTTCTGTAAAATAAATATGCGATGTGCTTATTTAGAGCCCTATTCTTGGACGAATCGCAATTTAATAAGGCTGTTTGAGTCTAAGAGCATAAAAAGTAAGGGAACATTTTAAAAAACAATACAGTTTTTAATAACAACACAACATACATTTTGATGCCACTGCCTGAACCTGGATGCCATCATAACACATTGGTAAAGATTGTGTGTATGAGAGGAAAAAAATCGCTTGTTACTGCAAGGTGTCGTCTTCTGAGCATGTGCTGAGGAAAGGGGTAGGTATCAAATTCAAGAGCTTCACCAACTCTCATGCCACTGATAGGGAGGTCAAGCGCACCCTCAGTGTGGAGGGAATTGTTGATGTTTCTTTTGTGGCTGCCATTTTGTAACTGTATAACTGCATGAAGCATCCGTCTTGCACTTGTCATGAATGATAGGTTTGTATGGCTTTAATCCATATTTCTGTGCTTGCATTTAACGAATAACTAAAAGACCTTGGCATTTGTAGATGCAACTGGAGTTTGTTCAAAAGCCGACCTCAATAACAAGATGCCAGCTATTTTTTTGTGATGTATTTTCTTATGATTCTTTTGCAAAACAAGATCTCCTAATATCTGCTAGTTATTGTCCTTTGCAAACAATATAGTTCTTGGTATTCAGTCGTGTCCGACTCTCCGTGACTATTGGCCGTAGCATGTCAGGCACATCTATCGTTATATCTCTGGTAGTGCTTATCCATAAGGTTTTCTTGGGAAAGATGCTGGAGTGCGTTGCCAGTTCCTTCTCCAGTGGAACATGATTGTCTGTCCTCTCTGCTATGACCTGCCAATCTTGGGTGACCCTACATGGTATAGCTCAAAGCTTCACGCAGATACACAAGCACCTTCTCCAAACAAGACAGCAATCAAAAAGGGGATACAATATGGAGGTAACTACATTTTGTAGTGGTTTTACCCACCAATTTGTAACGATACAATATATATATTCTAACCTTTAGACTGTAAGTCTGCGATTTGGACACCGGATTCCAATCTCAAAGACAGGGCCCACCGTTATTTGCAATGTGTTTTATTTTGGAATTTGTTGTTGCCTGGAGCTTAACTTATGTATAGCGCTACAGAATATGTTGGCGCATTACAAATAAACTATAAAAAAATAATAATAATAATAATAATAATAATAACTATATAGTACATTTGATTATGATTATAGAGCTGTAACTGCACTAATATTTTGGTTTCTGCTTCTGCTAACAAATTTTCTGCAAGTATAAGTTTGTTTTGCCTACAACTAGCGTCTGAAGTCAGTGGTTTGCAATCTTATTTTTACCGTTAACACAAATAATTGAGCGTTCATACAACTGCCAACTGATAAGAACAAAAAGTTGACATTTGTTAATGGTAAATATTTATATGCTATTTGCAAAAACAGGTTATGACCATATTTGGTTTGTTTCCGTTTTCTTTTTTAAGTCTGTATGCTCAGTATTTTTTTATTGTAATTCAGTCCATTTTGCTGTTCTCTTGTGTGTGACACTGTGGTTTTGGCTCCTTGTTTGATTGTTGGTGGTGGTAGAGGCACTGATCAGGGAAAATTTCCCCAACATCAGTCAGAAAACGTTCCAAACCAGACAAGACCAGGTAGAGTTTAGTTTATTATTACTCTTTATTTATAAAACTAGCGACTTGCCCGTCAAAAATGACGGGGCAATTATATTTGAAGCCATGGCAATGCTGTTTGCAACACAATGTAAAGCTTTTGCTCCTCTGAGGACCTTCGGCGATCATTGCGAGCCCTCGTGTCCTTCAAGTTTCATGCTTTGCAACGATCATCTTCGGCGCTCATCGCAAAGACAGTTATATAAGTACAGTGTTAAATATACAATTTTTTTTAGTGCAGTGTAAATTAGAAAATGTTTTCAGGTCTCCGAGCATAATAAAGTGATTTAAATATGTAACTGCCTAGAGAGTGCTATCGCTGGCAGCCAATGAGCAGTAATCCAGATATATAAGTGCAGAGTAAAAAGTAAAACATTTTAGTGTAGTGTAAAGTCTACATTTTTATTTTCCATTACTAATTAATACTTATTAAATTAATGTACGTTAATAATGAATTAGGAATGAATAAATGTATTAGGACGTGTGAAGCATTAATGTATTCGTAAAGTAACGGCAGTGTAAAATATGCTATTTAGTTTTTTGTATATATATATATATATATATATATTATAATTATTAATAAATTAATATACTTTACCTATTTCTAATTAATATATCCAGCAATCAATATCCTGAATGTGAGTTAACAATCTATTTTTATTTTCCTGCAGCAAACAATGTACAGTTGGACTGTTGCTGCTCTGAGAATGTGTCAGCAATGTGCCAAGTGTGCAGTATAAATAGGCTGCGTGCGCAAGGCCAAATAGTTTGTTTAGTGGGGTGAAGCCCCATTTTAGATTCGTAATGTTATTAGTTGCAAGATAGTGTTGTGAAATGGCAGCGATTGTCTATGTGTTACGCGACTCGCATGCATTTTACGTCCTTTCTAATAGTGTATATTGTACCTCGTACATTCCTGCTCAAAAGTCGTATGTGTCTGGCGGTACAATTCGGGGGCGTGTAGCCTTGTTTTCATTTTTTTTCTTGCGTAGCTAATTTTCAAGTGCCGAAACTCGGCAAACTCGCCTTAAATTTAAGTGCAACCTCACTCCCAGACGTCCTGGCTGTCCCCCCGTGCTGTGTGTGAGGGTTTTTTTTGTGTGTTTTTTGATTTGCGCGGTTCGACTGTTAACTTTGTATTTTTACGACATCGTAATTTTTTTTTTTTTCTATGTCCCGCGTTCCTCAACTGCTTGCAGCCTAAGGCAATCCCGCGTTTCCTAACTGCTTGGAGGATACGTCTCGCGTTTTTCAATGCCTCAACGGCTCACCTCGCTTTGCAAGTCACAGACAAATCACAGTTTGACTATTATATGTGATGGCAGCAGTTCATTTAAAAAAAAGATATTTGCAATGTTCACTGGGTACAACTGACATATTACAAAAGTAGAAACAATGTCTAAGCTAAGTAGAAATTAAAATGCAATACATTAGGACAAAGTTTGATGCATTATTTTGATGTTCCCCACTCATTTGAAGAGCTAAGAGTCTAGAATGTAAGGTTGGGGTGGGAAACAAGATGGTGACAGATGCATGATGGCTATGATCGAGGCAATAAGTTACTGTAAGTGAAGGTGGCTCAGTGTTATACTGTAGGTTTTGTGTAGGATATGCAGATTATGTATGTTATTTTCGAAGGTGATACGCTTTTTTAAACAGTTTTTTAAGGCTCTGAGGCAAGAAGATAGCAAGTAGTTACACACAATAGGTGTCTCTTGAGAAAAATCTTGAAGGTAGGAGTGAGAGAAAGTAACAATATGAAGAAATAAGAAGACCATGTGTAGAGCGAAGAGGGCAGTCGAGCATATTTGGAAATAAGAGCCAAGATACAAGGAGGTGCGCACTGTTAGGGGCTTTATACATTATGGATAGGATTCTTAAATAAATTCTGGAGGCTATGGGAAGTCAGTGGATTAACGGTTAGGTGCTTCACACACACAGGTGTGGATTGTAATAGAGGAGTGTCTGTGAAGATCCCAAAAAGGAGGTCTATTTAGCTACAGACAATCCCTGCCTTTGTCCACAGGAATTCCCCTCTAAATAGGCGATCTTCTTGAAGGAATGGGCTGCTCGCTATCCGGGTAATGGATCAGGAACATGTACATGTGCTTTAGCTCAGGAAAATAATGAAAGCCTTCCCGTTAAATTAAACACACTATGCTTTCCAAGTAACAACAACCTTTATTTCTTACAGCAGTCTATCACGTTTTTCATGTGGGTGAGAGGACCTGTTCAAAATCCCCTCCCCGATCAGGATCATCCAGTAAGAGAACAGCATTTGGGGGGTTATGGGCAGACTTGGTGATTTAAGCCAATCAGAAGCGTATGGTTACGGGGGTTTGGCTGGTTCTTCCCAGGGTGGGTCTAAGGGAAGTACTTCCCAGTGAAGGAAACCAATTTGCAAGGCCCACAAAAGGAAAAATCAGTACCCTGCCATGTCCACATGTGGGACTGTCCCCAGCTCGGCAGTGATCAGACAAATGGCTGCACCATTAGCGAGTCTCCTGGCCAGAGAACAGAACGTCCCAAGTGATCTTCACAACCACTCACCCCTTCTTCATAGTTTAGCCCCTCCATTCCACTTACTAGTTTTGTTGCCCTTCTTTGTACTTGTTTCAGCTCTAAAATTTATTTTTTTATGCAGTGGTGCCTACAATTGTACTCCATATTCCAAATGAGGGCATACTAGGGATTTGTATAGTGGCAGAACTATATTTGCTTCCTTTGCTTCAATGTCTTTCTGCTAATATTTTACTTGCCTTTGCAGCTGCTGCTTGGCATTGAGCTATGTTACCGAGGTGGTTGTCCACAAGTACTCCCAAATCCCTTTCAATATCTGAAACCCTGAGATTTGCTCCATTAAGATTACAAATGTTTCTTTCCCAAATGCATAACTTTACATTTATTTGTATTCATGTAATGTTCACAGATATATGCAGACTCATACTTTTTATTTATATTTTTTGGAATGCAACATAAGTGCCTATGAAAGTATTAAATCTAAAATGTATTTTGCACTTATGTTTTTTCATGATTTTTTTTTTTTTTATTACAGTACTGTCTCTAAATGCTTTTGATGCCAACCTTGTCTCCACTGCTGTGACTTCCTTAAAGGGATATGCAAGTTTGCTGGATTATGAATGCATCTAATAGAGGAGAATTAGTAGTGTATGAAAACATTTTTGCAGGAAAAAAATCTCCAATAAACATGTAAACACTTACATTGAAGTCAGCAAAATCTCTTGTAATTTCTAACAGCTCAATATTAGGGTTAATACACTCCAAACCCAGGCTAAATTTACATCAAATTTTAAATGATTTATTTTGGCCAATCAGGTTAGCTGAAACTTTTGAATCAACTCTGGGTTAATGTTTATGCTGAAAAGCAGCCTGCCACATGTAGTGTATCACTGATATGTGCTATGTATTGCTTCTGACAGACAGGAAGCTGCAAGGAGATTGTACCTGCTGTTGCTTGCTCAGCCATAGTGGGTTAATATTGCTCCCCTGATCTGCATGCCAAATCGGGGGTGATATGCCTGTGTAGACACTCCCTGGAGGTGTTAACATAATCATTAAAGGGATTTTTAGATATTAATAAAAATTAAAATGTTTTATTAGATGTGCTGCATACATATAAGCTGCTTTTTACCTACGGAGTGCAGAAATGTATTAATCCATGAAACATTCCTATCCCTTTAACTCCTTATACAGATGCATTATGGGTGGTACTCAAATACATGTAACTTCAGCTACCAGAAGGCCTTACGCAGCTTCAGTAACTTGCATGATAACTATTAATGTGATGGGCTTCCTGTACTGGAAGTGCCTGCGTAAAAGATTGGAAGGACTCCCTAATAGTTTCTTAAGACAAAAACATCCATATAGTTCTGGACAAAAGGGGGCAGGTAACAAAGACTGAGTGTAGACAGCGCTTATTCAAATAGGCTGTTTAGGATTAGATCAATGAGCTGCCAACTTGAGGGAATCCAAGCCAAACAATCCGGTACTGCCTTCATCCTATACAGATTTTAATAGCTGCAAGATTGCAGTACACACTCACCTTCTCAGTACATGGTATAAAGAGCCAGCATGACCATGCCCAAATCTCACCCAAAACCTCTTACAGGAAACCAACTCTGCAGGGGAGAGAGCTTCAAATGCCATTTAACCCGTTTAGAAATATATGTTGCCCTGACAAATTTATTATGACACCAGGAGGCATTGTAACCGCTCACCCCCACCCCGATTCACTTCTTTCCCTGCAACCAACCAATAGGTGTATCAGAGAAGACAGTGACATTTTCAGAAACTGATTTCCATGAACTTCTGTGGGAGTTCAGCCGTTCACCTGTATAATACATATGTGCCACATTCTTTATCCACATCCAAAATAATTCACTTTTGATCCCCCTGGACACACGCACATCCTTCAGTCTAGGTTATTCCGTATTCTGGCCATACAAAAGACCAGGGAGATGGAAACATGGATGGCAGAGAATGACACACTCAACATCAAACATTTTATCCAGCATTGCCCAAGCAAGGATATATGTTCTAGGCAACCAAATAAACAGTTGCAATTGTTGCTTCACCGTCAGAACCCACAATTTGTGGGAACTAGAAGTATTATTGGGAATAAAACTCATAGATACGTATTTTAGAAAATAGATATGCCACAGACATAATCTTCAGTTAATAAACAAGAGATGTATTCAGGATACTTACCACATATTACTGCAATATAAACGTATTAAGAGAATGAGAAACTTTATATATAGTTGTAATAACTGCGGGTTGTCAAAAGTTGTTGCTAACGCTGCGACCCTCGCCTTGCCAGCAACTGCAGACCTCGCAACATTTACGGACTTACGACACAGAAATACGAGACGTGGGACATTACTTCCTTGCAAAATTACGACTTTAATGGCCGAACCGCGCAAACCTCAAAACACAATAAATACACACAACAAACACATAAAAAGCTTACCCACAGCAAGAGGGGGCACCCAGGACCTCTAAAAGTGAAGTTACACCTCCATTTAAGTCCAAAAAGAGTTTAGACACCCGAAAATCACCTAAGCGACAGAAAAAATAACCGCCGAAAAAAACGAAAACAAAACTTACATAATGCGGAAGTACACAGCGACCCTAATGGATTTTACTCGAGCACGCACGCTATTTACACTACACACTGCACGCATTGTTCACACTTACACAGCAGCTCCACAACACTGAAAACACACATTGTATGCTGCAGCAACATGGAAACAGATTGTCAGCTCTTCAGCATAATGCTTCCTGCATTTATTACTTCAAAATAGGTAAAGTATATTCCTTTATTAATGTTTTATTTAGTTCATTACCATACACCAAACAGCATTGGATTCCCGTCATTTTTTGACGGGCAATATTCTAGTATATATATATATATATATATAAAAGAATGTCTGGTCCTGCCATTGCATGCCTTATTCTCAAGGATACAAACTTACAAGGCCATGACAGAAAAGAGGTAAACCTCCATCTCACCCAAGGCTAGCAACCACTACAATGGTGACTGAGAAAGCATTGGGGAATAGGGTAATGTTGCTATTCTTGTCTCCTACAGAACACGGGCCCCTTAGAGAGTAAATGAGATTGTATGATTCTCAGCCCTTTAGTATTAGGAAATATTTTGCACTATGATGTTAATGTTCTACGGTCTAGTCTAGCTTGAATAGTGCATCCTGTCTGAAGTAGGAAAAAACAACATTGACAGGATTCTGCAGGTAGGTCCAGTTATTAGTCATATCTCCATTTTCATCTTATCCATGAGCCTATCTCTCCAGCTCTGTGCTGCACAAAAGTAGTCATGGAAAACTATGTTTGTTGCTACACAGTCATGTAGTCTGGCATGTGTGAAATTAATTCATACACTTTAGACAACAAAGGTATTTTATTTTTACATACATATTATATGTTCACATACTTTTTTTTCACTGTCACATGGAACTTCCCCTTTAACCAATAATTGCTATGCATGGAGTAAAAAGAATTTGCTTAGCAAAAATTAAATGGAAACCGAAACACCAAAACTCCTATGCATCTCAGAAAGGTTTGGAGATCTGGGATTTAAGTGTTTTTAGTTAAGAATTCCCTTAGATGTTGCCGTTTTTAAATCAATGAATGTAAAGATCCTGAAGACATCTCACAAAATAGGCAAATATGATGAGGTTGTGATTGTTGAACCAATTATATTTTCTGCTTTATTGTTTTTTATACTTCATCTTTATCATGCAGAGAGAAGGTGCAATGTTTTAAAGATATATTTTCAGTTTTGTATTGTACCCAAAATAAAATGTATTATTCTAAAAAAAGGAAGTTATGGGATTCAAGACAACAACTGAAAATACTTACTTAACATTTAGTCCATCCACATGCTTTGGTATAGGTGTAATGGGTGAAAAAGAAATCTATAGCTAATATTGATGTCTCAACCTGCTCTTCATTTGGCTTGAAAGGGTCACAAGACCGATCCTATCCGCAGGTTGACTTGGTCCGGTATCCACACACGCAGGACGGCTTTGGGAATTCGAGGACAAGTTGCGGATTCTCAGGCCAAGTTGGAGAAATTATTTGTAGAGTAAAAAAAATAGAATCCATCGAAATGAAACACACAATATCTGTGTCCCAAGCAGAGAATCATCTTTAATTTTTAGTTCACATTTTATACAGTTTTTCCATAAACGAACAATTTGCCATTTCCATAAGTAAATACAACTTAACACCTTTTGACACTTTGAAGTTCCCCACGTGGGCTAGGAACTTCCAAAGGCACAGCGCCAGCTTGTCTCCCCGTTTAGGTGCAGGTATATTTATGGCTTCAAATGGCAGACCCCTCCAGTCAGTGTTTGAGCACAGCAGGGGTGCAGTGAATGTTGGAGACAGGGTGTCTGGGTTTAACCAAGTGGGAGACCATGGATCCATGGAAGACACGATTATATCTCGAGGAGAGGGACTTCCTCTAAATCGGGGGAACCCAGTGGAGGGTAGTGAGTTTTATAGCAGGCTCATCATGCCTTGTAAGCAGATAGGGGGTACCCCTGGTGCTTTGTGGTGAGATCACTTTTGGAAACCGACCAGGACTTCCATAACATTTTTACCAATTTGAGCTCTCTATCGGGTTGTATGGGGGGGTCAGGAACAAAGGGCTAGGATCAAGTATATACCAATTAGTTAACCGCAAGACAATGGATCAAAGAGATATCACTTGCAAAGCACATGACATCTCTTGCCCCTTGTCTATGAAAACAAAGTGTTTCAAAATGACTGACAACCTAGTTAACTATACTTGATGGCTCAATCAGATCAGTGGATCGCCCTATACATGTCTATGGAGATCTTTTTACCAGTAGTGCAAGTTGGAACCCGCCCAGGAACCTAGCACAGCCCTGTGAGCAAACTGGGTATAGGGGTTGGCTACTGGAAGTGGTTACTGGTCGTCCTTAAAATGATACTACCTCAAAATAGTTTTTATTTGTCCTATGCCTTGTACACACCTTGAAACAAAACCCACACATATTGCAATTGTCCAGAATAAATATATAAATAGTAAGATTGACAATAAAGAAATATGGGCTCAGGTGTCCCGGTAGTATTGGTTCTTGGGGGTCTGGGCAGGTAACTATAAGGGCATAGATTAATTTAAAAAATTACCTTTTGGTCCAATATCACTAATAAATGTAACAGACTATTTATTAAAAATGTTGTTGTGGCCATTACAACAGCCTTCTGCTATGTGTACATAGAGTACAAAGAGGTCCGGTCGCCAGGTCCATAGGCCTGATAGTTCTTGAAGTTGTAACAATTGAATATAGGCAATGTAACACTCCCACAATTGTTCCTTATTAGTGTAAACTGCAACTTTCTATGTATTCTGCAAAAGTAGTGAATGATAGATGCAGTCTAAAACCAGAAAACTTCAAAGCTCAGAAATGTCAATTTAAAAAATTACATCACTTTTTCCACCAGAGTGCAAAAAAAATAAGTAGTGAACATTATGTACAAATAATCCTGTCAACCATTATTTATTTTTGCTGAATAAAAAAGGTGTTGTTTAGTCGTTCAGTCACGTCTGACTCTCCGTGACCCTATAGGTTGCAGCACGCCAGGCACATCTTGTGTCTGGTTGTGCTCATCCATAAGGTTTTCTTGGTAACGATACTGGAGTGGTTTGCCAGTTCCTTCTCCAGCGGACTGCGATTTGTCTGCTATGACCTGCCCATCTTAGGTGACCCTACATGGTATAGCTCACAGCTTCATTTAAGTACACAAGCCCCTTCATAACGTCAAGTAGTGAATACATAGAGCATATACATAGAGAAACAATGTCTGGCCAAAGAGAGGAACCAGCATTTTCTACTGTTGCAATATATAATAGTCCATTGCTCAAATGTATTAACCTATGTCTTTGTAAATGGTTTTGTACACAGTCCTACTGTCAGTGTTTCACACTGCATACAACAGTGTATTGGTATGCACAAAGATTTATGAATATGTCAGTCACTGTACATCCTTTTAAACTCTTTTGTTACTATTGCAAGGCACAGTACATGATCACATGACATCTTACACATATATTTACATTACAGGTATAATAAATCTTAGGACCTTTCCTGTTGGGTGGCTTCTAGAAGAGGCAGCAGCAGTGGCAACGAGCAGCCGCTAGATGGAGCTGTTGAGATTTTACTGCCGATTTTGTTGAATTTCATCTGAAATTTAACTCAATTTTATAGGGTATGGGTAAGGGCTAGGATTAGGGTAACAGTTTAAGGTTAGAAATTGTGTAAAATGTTGACATTGCCTAGCGGCCCCTCACCGACCTGTTACCAACATTGCTGCTGGTCACCAAACAGGAAAGATCTGAAAATCTTACTTGAGAAAAGATCATAAATTAAACTGCTTTGTCAAGCATTTCAAAGTTGACTTTTTTGCATGAAAGTCTTTTTCAAGATTGTGAATATTTTATTTCAAGTAAAGGTGGCTTATGAAACTCCAATCTGACATTATTTACACCAAAGAAGATTCAACCTTCCAAACAATCACAACCAGCTGATTGTTCTTTTTTTTCATACAAAACATACAATTCTACTGTTCATTCCACTGATACTTTTGATGGATGGAGCCAGCAGTTCTTCCCTCAGCCCTTAGTTGGCTACTTGAAAATACTATTTTTATTAACTCAAATGTCTGTTTTAGTCTACCAATAACTAAGATTACTGATCGTTATTATGTTTAAAGTGTTACACGCTCCTTATCCATCTTTGTTCCTGAGGACTGGCAGATAAAGTCTCAGGAACCAGCTGTTGAGAAACATTGCTCTATAGCAGGTATGCACAAGTTCGGTCCTGGAGGGCCACACACAGGTCTGTATTTAAGGGTTTTCTTTCTGTGCACAGGAGTGAGTCAATCAGTATGACTCCGAGGTATATGTAATTTTCCCTGTTGGTAACTTTCTCTAATCTATTACATGCTGCTTATATCAGACACATACATTACATTGAGTCATTCTATACACATACAGATTTATTATATTTAAAACATGTTTTCCACACCCCCAGAGCTGCTTACATAGGCACCTGGTACCTACCAATAGAAACACTGCATTCAAATACGGATTTTAACTCTTTACTAATCTTCAAGCTAGCAGCAGGTCAGTGCAGAGATCTACAGATCAGTGTCTGGCTCCTCCTACATCCTTCTACAGGGGGCTACACATCCCATGACTCCTTCCTGCACAAACTGCCATAATTGATTGTTACATTGTATTAAAATGTATAACTACCTGTGATAGGCCAAAACAAACTAGGAATGTTATGCTCATTTTAGCAGGGATTGTAATGGGTCTTAACTCACAAAATATGTTGCTTGCAAACTCAAGATATTTAGCAAATATCAGGGTGAGATTGTTTATGTTTATTTTGTATTTCTTCAAGCAAATTTTTTTTTTATACACTACTGATTCTCCTCTATCAGATGTATTCATAATCCAGAAAACTTAGCTAAGACTTGAAGAAGTGATTGACTAACCTGTGCGCACTAGGGATGTCTTCAAATCCAGGCATGTGTATGGCCCTGCCGGACCGAACTTGTTCACACCAGCTCTACGGTATAACGATCACCTCTTCTTTAGCGCTACCTTGTTGTGGTGAAGGGGCTTGTGTACCTCAATGGAGCTGTGAGCCATACCATAGAGATTCACCCAAGATGGGCAGGTCATAGCAGAGAGGTCAGACAAATTGCTGTCCACTGGGGAAGAAACTACAAACCCACTCCAGTTTATTTGCCAAGAAAACCCTATGTATATAGGGTCACAGAGAGTCGGGCACAACTGAACAATAGCAGTCATTACAATGACTGCTCGTTTTATTAAACTAGTGTTATAATCACAAACAGCTAAATGCAAAAATTAGATGAAAAAAGTTCCTGAATAAACTCAGCAAATATACAAGTTTTTGCCAGATCTCACCTTTAAAGGATTGTTGATTTTTTTTTTAGCCCTTTTAGGAGCTTTGAGTCCTTTTGGTGAAAAAAAACTTTAACTATTTAAATTAGTTGTTATTACTATTATTATTATTAATATATTCCTTGGCTTTATTATATAAATAATACAGTAATGATATTTACCTTATATTTGAAAATAAAATGTGATATAAAATTCACTATCTGGCAGACATGTTTCAGTATTATTTTTCAGCTTAACCTCCTGATATATATACATATAATAATATTATATTATTAAAATGATTGCCTATTATTAAAGGCACGCGCATAAATGGACATTTTTACATAAATATACAGTATAAAACAATACTTTTTCATTATCTCCTTATTATAAGGCGACCTCTCCTCACAAACAACTCGCTGTCTGTAGTATATTTCTCAATATATTTACCTGCATATCAGGAGTCTGATCTTGTCTCCATTAACTCACACCTCAGATGCAAGGAAGAGGAACTGCCACGAACTTGGCGATGAATGATGACATCACTCTCCACAGACCCCTGCGCAGCGGGATGTCACGTGACAGGAAGAATGACAGCCACTGCCAGACTTACCTATGGTGACGTAGAATGTAGGCGTCATCACTAAGCACATGACATGAAGGGATGTCTGGATGTGACTTTATTGTGTATTACGTTGTGTTGTTGGATATTTGTGGAAGTATCTTATGTAACATGAAAGACAGATGTGAAGCAAACCAGACGTTCAATATTTGTTGCATTTGCACTTAGGTGCTTGAAGTATTTTCCCGCCCACTGCTTGGAATTATTAGCAGTAGCACATATACATAATACTGAATGTACAGCACATATATCATTATGTTTTCTATTGTAATACTAATTATATTATTGGTAATTATAAAAACAACTGGCTAACAAGCAACTATAATTGTATAACTTGTATTATCACTACTAGTGACATAATAAACATAGCAGTATCTGTGACATAAAGGTAGCAGACCATGGCACCCTACTGATACTAAGACTTCTGTAATCGAAGCTCTGAACTGCTTATAATAAACGAAGTAAGGAAAGGTTTTCAGGATGAACTTATCTGTAATATGAGCACATGAATGAATTACACACTTGCACAGCTTATTTATTATGCAGTTATCATTTAGATATGTTTTGATGCCAATCTATGAAATACACCACTAATAAAGAAAATGGATATGTAGGCACTCATGTATGTAGTTTTTTTTCTTTCTATTTGTTTCAGTAGGGAAATATGACATAATGTGAAACATATCAGGGATTTACTAGTCCTCACTACTTATACAATGCTAACACATGCTTAAACATAAGAGCAAGAACACTTTTACCAGGGCAGCACCTATTGCATGACCTGCAAAATAAAATAAAAAATCTGTGACATAATAAAATACAGAGTTAAAGGGAGATAACAGGTCTCTAGGTGATATGGATACCATGGGAGCTCATTGCGGGCCTTGCAATGAGCGCCAAAGGGGCTCATCGCGAGGCCCGTACAGGACTGGCATGAGGGAGGGGGGAGGCTCCAAACGGCTTACGAGTTACAGGCTTTAAAAAAATTACGGATTTAACAGCCTCCATTTTTTTCAAACCGGTAATTCGGAAGCCGTTGGAAGACCGCCAAAAGATGCCAATTAATACAAAAATTAACTTGCAACCTCACACACAGCACAGGGGGAGAGGCAGGGAGCATGTAAGTGAGGTTGCAAGCAAATTTGATATTTAATTGGCGTTTTTGGGAGGTCTGAAAACTGCTAAGCGAGGAAAAAATGGTGTCCGTAAAGCTTGTAAATTGGAAACACATTTCGGGCTTAGGGAACATGAACAATTTACCAAGTCCGCAAATGGTTTCACAGCCATAAATGCAAACAGGAGCACAGAGGGGGAGAAAGACACAGGGGGGGAGAGGGTGGAAAGAGACACAGGGGAGGAGGTGGGGTCAAAAGAGACACAGGGGAGGGAGTGGGGGGAGACACAGGGGTGAGAGAAGGGGGAAAGAGACACAGGAGAGGGAGATAAGGGTGAAAAAAAACAGGGCAGGGAGAGGAAGCAAAGTTGCTGGTTGGCCGAGGCCTGCAATGAGTGACCCGTAAAGTAGAGCGGAAGAGGCAAGTTAGAGGAGGGAGAACCTCACATTGTGGCAAACAGCATTGCCACGCTTCAAATGTTATTCTCTGCATTTTTGTTACTTGAAAGTCGCTAGTTAAGAGATGTTGTTTTGTTGTGGGAAGGGGAAAACAGTAAAAGAGAGACACTTGCCCTTTAAGGCAGAAGAGAGAAGACCCATGTGTCAACCCCAGTGTTGAGCATGCTGCCCTATTCATATCCTAGGGTTATGATGTAATTGAAAAGTGGCACTACCACTGTAGCCTAGGATCATACTGTTTGGCTATGAGAGTCAAGCTATCAAGCTAGATTAGTGTGGGGAGTAAGTTAACGTCGCCTGAGTGGGAGAAAGTCCTCATGAGCCAACTGTGTGGGAAAGCAGTGTTGCTTACCGGGCTATTCCCCGCAATTTGGCTAAGGACTATGCTATCACCACTGAGACTTACTGTAAGCAGTTCCGGGCCATGAGCAAAGCCTCCGGGCACATATATGCCAAGCTAGTGTGGAAACATCACCATGCCTACGAGGAGTGGTGGAAGGAACAAGAAAAATTAGCTGTTTGGAGGAGGCTAAACAGCTAATTTTATTAAAATAATTTTACAGACTGTGTCCTGCTCTGATGAGGGAATAGATCTTAGATCAGAGTCCATTTACAGCAGAATCAGCTGGTCGCTTGGCCAATCGCTACAAGGAGACCAGATGAGATTCCAGGACTTCATACCCCAGCAGCTCTGCAGGTCAGGGCAGTGGAGCAGTTTCAGGGAATATCCACCACCCGACGATCTTCACCCTCCCTACCACCAAACCTTGCACCCGGCTGATGGGGAGAATGCCTGTGTGGAGGCTCGAACCTGTTAATTCCCGGCCTGGACCTCAGGAAATGAGGAGAGAACCCCAGTGCTATGGATGTAATCAAATGGGGCACCTGAAGGGCATGCCTGCTGATATATTATTATGTAACAATCGAGGAGTGATGAAGTGTAGCTCCATGACAAAGTTGCACAGAAAAAAACGATCAAGGGAGAGGAGTATGCTGTCACCACCAATCTGGCCCCCGTGAATGGACCGTACAGAGGCCTGGGTCAGTATAGAATAGTTTAAGAAGTAATCAGTTGCAGATCCCTCGTCAGAAGGTTTTTGGGGTAGAGCCGACACTGAGGAAGTGGGGCACCATGATAACAGATATATATGGGAAAAGGGTTTATTATACAGAATTACTGCACCCAAGGATGATCGGCAACTATGAGGAAGCAGCTAGTTGTGCCAGTGAAATGTAAGAGAATGCTATTAGAATTAGCACATGACATTCCTTTATTTGGGTATCAAGTGAAATCAACCAACACAGGCCTGTTACTGGCCAGAGTTAACTCAGAGTGTGGTTTTGTGACACTTGACTTCTGTCAGCGATTTGAGTGCCCATAATAGAAACTTCTTTCCATAGAATAGCAATAGACATAGTGGGACCTCTAGCTCACCCCGGTAGGTCAGGAAAAAAGTACATCTTATTTGTAGTATATTTTGCCACCCTGCTACACGGAGCCAGTGTTTCTGTCATGGATCACAGCTTCAATTGTAACTAATGTTCTGGTCACTATCTTCACCAAGGTAGAGTTCCTGTATGATCAAGGAACTAAATTCATGTCTGAATAGACCCAGCAGCTATGCCAGCATTGTAGCATTTAACATCTGTGTTCCTCCCCCTACCGTCCTCAAATGAACATATTATGTAAAAAATGTAATTGTACTTTAAAATCTTTGCTGTGAGCCTTTGTTAAAAAGGAGAAGGATTGGTAGACACTGCTTCCACACCTTCTCTTTGCATAGCAAGAGTTTTCCTCAAGGGTCCACAGTTTATCCAGGCAAGTTAGCGGACCATTAGATCTGGTTAAAGTTTCAGGAGTGAGAGTATGACATGGAGGATATGCCAGTGGTGCCCACGCACTAGAATATTTAGATAGATTGGAAACCTTGACTGGGTTGGTTAGAGACCATTTCAGAGTCGTGCAAAGTAAGCAGAAGCTGAGGTATGACAGGAGGGCTAGAGATCAGGAGTTTGTTAGTTCCCAATCCCCAGAATAAGCTTCAGGCTTCATGGATCAGGCGCATGTTATTGTTCATAAATTAAGTGACACCCCATATGTTTTTGTAATTGATACCCAGCTGCACATTCCGAAAGCAGTTCATTTCAACATGTTAAAAGCTTATCAGACCCGGTTCCTGGCTGTTTGTCTACCATCAGGCATCGATCCAGAGGAGGGAGTGCTGCCCGATCTACGTATTTACTCCAGTCACCCATGACCCCCCATCAGATTCCCGGGATTGATCATACCAATCTAGCCCTAGATCAACAGCAACAGCTAAGAGATTTGTTAGCCATATACCCTTGATTATTCACTGCACTACCTGAACGTACGAAACTCATCGTCCATTATGTCCAAGCTGCTGATTATTCCCATTTCCGCAAACTAAGGCAGTGAGGGAGAGTATTCAGAAGTAACCAGCTTTAATTAGTATTATTGCAGGTTATATAACCCTCTAGTAGCCTTCCCCTGTTGTGTTAGTACCATAAGAAGATGGATCCACACAAATACAATTATAAGACTAAAACAGATGCCTACATAATTCCCAATATGGACGAGCTGCTAGATAGGTAAAAGATCACCTACCATTCTGGATATATTTAAGGGACATTGGCAAATCCCCTTTGCAGAATCAGACAATGAAAAGTCAGGCTGCATGTCCACATTTGGCCTATATCAGTTTACTGTTATGTGGCTGCCATTTGGGATGAAGAACTCTCCCTCCACCTTCCAGAGGTTGATGGATCAGCTGCTGCAGGGGTTTCACACCTGCACCCAGGCATACTTAGATGACATATCTATTTTTAGTAACTCCTTTGAGGATCGTCTGAGACATATAGCGAAAAATATATTAGGAAGGGCTTACAATTCGGCCAGATAAATGCGAAAGTACCTAGAGCAGTGGGCAGGAAGAGGGAAGATTCATCCAGAGACGGAAAAAATAGAAGGTATAGCTTCCTGGCCCACCCCCAGAACCCAAAAGCAGGCAATGCTATTTATTGTCATAAGTTTATTCCCTGCTTCAGTGCTATAGCCAAGCCCCTTACCAATATGACTTGGAAAAAAGATGCTTAGGGTGATACATTAGACCCATGTTTGTAAGGAAGCCTTACAGGCCCACCAAGTTGTCCTAGCATTCCATCCTGTGCTGGCCACCCCAGATTATCATCCCCCTTTTTGTTGTTGCAGACTGATGCCTGGCCTGGAACAGTGCTCAGCCAGTTGGACAATAAGATAATCGAGCACCCTGTGGCTTGCATTAGCAGAGGGCTCCAATCTTAAGAAGTGTCATATGCGGCCAGTGAAAAGAAGTGTCTTGCTATGATATGGCCATTGAAGAGATAGCAGTGTAGATGGCCACAATCTGCTGTTGCGCCACCATGAGTGCTAATAACTCTCTGCACAACAGCAGCCTTTCAGAGAAAATTGGGGTAGGAACCACCTAAAGGTGAAACTATGATTACTGGAGCTTCATAAAAAAAAGGTCATCTGACCCTTAAGAGACCATTTCACAAAGGTGGGGCCGGAGTTTTGGAGGGACTAGCACAGGCAAATCTAACACTGTTTTCCCCAGATCATCAGAATGAAAGACACCTGTACTTAGAACATAGTCTCCGTCCATTTTCACTAGCCAGACAAGCTGCCTATCCACCCCTTGGCGACCTCCATATCATCTTCACTCTCTCCTGACTTGGGAATGAGCAAATCACCTAACCCAATCTGCCCATGATTGGTAGACCCCACGTTAGCCTGGCCAATGGGAAGGTTGCCTACTACACACTCCTGTGATTGGTTAGGGAAAGGTGGGGGAGGGAAATACAAATGTGGCTGGGGGCCACACTTGCAGATTGCGAAATGCTTATTTTTTCTGGAAATGATTATACAGGTAGCATTGCTATAATCTCTACACATGCAAAGTAGCCACCTTTTCTTTAAAATAACCATTAGGATAACAGTAATTAGTTAAAGTCGGCAATAATGCTTTGATGTATTTCTTGTATGCAGCAGCCTAAGTCTGACTAAGAGTATCATTAAGCCAGGAGAAATCATTAAATCTGCTTTTAATTATATATTTTTTTTAAGCCAAGGCTGGATTCTGGAGGCAACCATGATACATTGTGGACAGTGTGTGTATGAGAGGGGTGTTTATATTTCTGCAGAGCTGTGTTTACATCTATTGATGCAATCCTAATGCTTCTGCATCTGTGATGGGGAAGGAGTTTTGGGTCAAACATATCCAATTATTTAACAAAGCCTTCTGACTTCTCCCTATTCCTTCCTCCCACACAAGTCCCTCTTTCTTGTTAGTTTGTTACATACTTCACAAACAAGTGCCTTTTTCTTGAAGTACAGTGGTTGCTAAAAAACATAGAGAGTGCCACCAAACCAGTGTTGGATGATAAGTCAGCAGTGTGGTGACGTTATCGAAAATTGTGCCTGGCCTGTGCCACTTCCTAGCAGTGATAATGTGTTTATAGAAGCCGCTGTCACATCAAAGCATCGACCTGCTCCCTAATTACCCATTAGCCTCTCTGAGGTCTGTGCCAGCATCAATTGCAGGGTTAAATAAGAGAAGTCTGGTTAAGTTTCTTCCCCAGCAAAGAAAGGGTCAATGCTTTCTTGAACAGCCACTACAGTCTTATATTTAAAATATAATCTTTTTGAAGAATTACATTTAAAAATAGTAAATAAATAGTACATTTGTGCTCACATTTGAATGTCTAAAACAAGTTAAAAAACTTCTTTCATGCCCAGAATTCAGAGAAATGCAGCTATTACACTGCATTCTGGGAACCTTGGCAGGGACATGCACATGTGCCCACAAAGACTTCGCTCTTGCTATTTAAAAATATATTTTAAGAATGTAATAAAATTTATTTTCTTTTATATGCAATTGTGCTACTGAGGAATCTACCATCTTCATCTCTTCTGATCAACTTCCTGTGGTAAGAGGAAGTTTTGAGTGGTAGTTTCAATCTGCATATTGGGAATGTGGCATCTAAAACTACTATAGGAGTAAGAGAAAGCTTACAAGTTTACAAGGATACACCCTCCTGAGAAAATAAAATGGATCCCTGCAGATAAATATAATTGCAAACATTTGAAAGATTGGTTTTTTTTATCCGTTTTATAAATGCCATAGAGAAAAAAAATCCTCACGTGGGACCTTTAAGCCTTTTCTTGCATGGAATAAATGCCTATTCTATTCTGTTGCAACTGTTTTTTAAAAGATTGTAAGCATGCTGTATACCCATATTAACTGTTGTCATATTTTGACGCTAAACGATGATATATTTAAGCATGGGAGATTGATGGAATGGGCTGCCAGCATGGCCCTATTACCCATTAGGCCAATAAGGCAGCCGCCTAAGGGTGCTTCCCTGTGACAGGCACCACTTTCTTAAAAAATGGTCCTTGGCTTAAAAAAAACCAAAATGCTGCAGTTCATAGACTGTCGTCTAGGGGTTAACCACTTAGAACAAGAGAGTTACAATAGGAAAGGGAACCTACATGCACAGAAAAGGCAAAACTGGATCAGTGCATACCTTGCATACTGACTCGCAGGGGCTCTTCCACTTCACTGCCTAGGGTCTCCAAAAAGGTAGATCCGGCGCTGGCTGCCAGCTGAGGTGGTAAAGTCTAATATCCTAAAATGTGAGGAAGAAGCAATAGACTACCCTGAAGGTAAATGAAGGCGAAGGATATGCTGAAGTTTGAATTAGGCAAGACAAGATAGGAGATATAAAGTCATAAAATTGTGATTCTTCAAGGAAACAAAGTAACTCATTATGTGCATTGCAAGCCCTACTGTCAGGGAAAAGGTTAATCTTTCTTGGAACTGAGGGGGTTATATGGAGTGGAATAATCCAGAGGAGGCAGAGTTTCAGTTGAAGTAGGCTATGCTAAACACTTCACCTGTATCTGCGTGGGTTGCAAGCTCTGCTCCTGTGGTGAGAGGAGAGGAGTGTGTTTGGATGATGCATAGAGATATGTATGTACATTGCACGTTGCTTTGCACTGAGGGCCCCTCTGCTGTCAAATGATCTCAGGAAAGACAAATATCATTATCTATACGTCAATCAGACAGCAACTGCAAGGATATGCCTATCAAGTAATCATATATTGCATAAGGAAACGTTTAAGTGGTACACATAACAGGACGAACATTAAGTGCACTGAACTTGCAACACATAGACACATATCAAGGAACTGTCACACTAGGGCTTACAGGAATTATATAGGCACGTGGAAAGAGGTGGCCTGAATCTAAGGAAAGCAGCTAAAAGGATGCATGGTCTAAAAGACAAAACCTACAAGGAAAGACCATATGACCTTAAAGGTTTTACAGGAATCTTTTAACTATCATAATATAACCGTTATGTTATATTTATTTTACAAAAACGGAAAAGTTGAAGAAATGTTGTGATAGTTCAGTAAAGAATAAGAAACATATTATACAAAATGACTAAACTTTATTAGCAATTTGTTACATTTCAAATGATCATAAAAATGACTATTACAATGTTTGTAAAAAAATATTGAAACTAACTATCAATAATCTGTCTATAACTGTGACTAATGACTGTGGTGTGTTTAATCTCTCCTCTTCTATCTTTGAAGTTTGCCATATCAGAAGAACAAGAGAGTGGGAAGTGCCAAAGAAACTAGAAAACGTACTCCAGAGGACTCTTAGAAGTAAGCGAAGTGTAAATTTTATATGACATTTTCATCGAGGAGGACACAAAAATTAACCTAGTTATTTTATGTTACACATTTTTTATAGCATAGTGATGTTCAACATCTGGTCCTAGGATCATTGCCAGGTCCCTGATACCTTATCTGTCAGAAACAAAGAGAGATGAGGAGAGCCTAACGCTTTAAACTTACCGCTGGCTTTAATCACAGTTATAGATAGTTATAGATTATTGATTGGTGTATCTGAAATTAAACTGTGTTACATTCAAATATGTGCACAACATGCTGAAAATGTAGTGTATCACATGTAATATCATTCTTTTAAAAGGATCTGTATTTAAAAGTTCCCAGTGAGCATTGGAAGGTAACTAGCCGATCGCTAAATCAAAAAGGTTCATAACCAAAGTCTGAGAGAACAGAAGGGATAGAGGTGATATCATGGAAACCTTCAAATATATTAAAGGTTAACATAAATATACATGCACCAGTGCACCCAGGGGCGGCTTAGGAGATTGTGCCTAGGGGCACCATATATGTAAATGCTGCCCTGAGGCTTGTTATTCTTGGTGGTGATCAGATCATGTTTTTATAGATTTATATAATATTAGCTTTTAAACATAAACAGCCTTATTAAATTGCGATTCGGCAAATTTAAAAGGGCTCTATTTAAGAACATAGCAGAAGTTTTTAGTTAGTGAACTTCTATCCAAAACCAAGGACTTCACTAACTAAAAACTTCTGTAAAAAAAATATGCTATCTGCTTAGATAGAGCCCTTTTAAATTTGCTGAATCTCAATTTAATAAGGCTGAAAATAATTAAAGCCCTTTTGTTTTCCATTGCCCTTGACCACCAATGAAATATAGCTAGCCCGTTAATTTACTGGTGCTAGTGGTGACTAGTGAAGCAGACAGTGACATGATAAAAAATCATGTAATTGACCAGCAGACTATTCTGATCATTTTGATGTTTTATAAAATGTTCCACTGATAACATTGATAAAATAAATGAAAACATTATTTGCTTAAGCGAGGTCTGTATATTTGGGAATTATATTATTTCATGTTGTTGTTTAGCCGTTCATTTGTGTCCAACTTTCTGTGACCCTTTGGCTTGCAGCACGCCAGGCACATCTTGTGTCTGGATGTGCTAATCCATAAGGTTTTCATGGCAAAGATAACGGAGTGGGTTGCCAGTTCCTTCGCCAGTCGACTGCAGCTTGTCTGACCTCTCTGCTATGACCTGCCCATCTTGGGTGACCCTACATGGTATAGCTCAGAGCTTCATTGACATACACAAGCCCCTTCACCTCAACAAGGTATCAATCCAGAAGGAGATATTGTTTCATATGTTTCTTTTAAATGGACACTGTATGAAAGGCATGCTGCCCTTGTAGGTAGTATGTCAAAGAATGAAAAATAAGCATATTATTAAAAATAAAAAAATAAAAATACAATTAAACATACCATACTTATTTTTAAAACTTTTTTTTTATTCAATGTGAAGTAATTACCACTTTGGATCAAGCATGACATGTCCTCCTTTGCTGATGAACCATCCTAGGTGGCTTCTATGTAAATTATGGTTGTGTGCATGGCTGCGCACATCAGCAGCAAAGGAAAACATGTCGTGCTTGATCAGAGCTGTAAATTGAGTCACATGGAATACAAATAAAACTTTTTAAAAGCTAAATAATATCATAATGTAAGCAGGTTTTGTTCAGTATAAACATGTTATGTATGTGTATATTTTGCTTTCATATTAATTATTGTACACTGTGTAAGGATTTTGATGAAATGACTATATTTTGTAAAATGCTAAAATATTTTTTTATAAAATAACATCAGTCCTCTATTTTTTAATTCATCAGGGTCTGCACTTTTAAAATGTATCTCTAATATAGTTGTCGTACTGCAAGTTTTTGTGTAACGCTCGCAAAGTTGCAGGTTTGCGCATGCGCATTGCGGGGGGGGGGGTGGAAGAGAAACAGGGGAGGTTGGAGACATAGGAGGGAGGGTGGGAAGAGACTCGGCAGGGAGAGGGGTGAGGGTGGGACAAAGAGGCACAGGGGAGGGAGAGGGGGAAAGAGACACGGGAGGGACACAGTAAGGAGAGGGGGAAAGACACAGAGGAGGGAGAGGAGGGAAAGAGACACAGGGGACGAAGAGGGGGGAAAGACACAGGAGAGGGAGAGGGGGGCAAAGAGACACAGGGAAGGAGGTGAAGAGACACAGGGGAGGGGGTGAAGGGACAAGACACGGAGGGAGAGGGGGAGAATGAGACACAGGGGTGGGAGAGGGGGGGGAAGAGACACAGGGAAGGGAGAGGGGGGACGAGACACAGGGGAGGGATGGGGGAAAGAGACACAGGGGAGAGGGAGGGGGGAAGAGACACGGGGGGAGAGAAAAATCTAATATTTTACCATCATTTGTGATAGGAGGCCGTCAATGGGCGCCAAAGGCGCTCATTGTGATGCTCCCAGAGAGAAGAGAAAAGGAGAGAAGAGGTAGGGAGAGTACACAGAAGGAGAGAGAAAGAAGTCGTGCATAGCGAGGCTCATATTGCCCGGCTTTGCCACGTATGGCGAGCCTCGCATTGTGCGGCAAACAACAGTATTGCTAGGCTTGTAAATATTGTACTGTAATTTTTCACAGGGCGATTGACGAGTAGTTGTATATTTTGCATTGCATGTTCTAAGATATGTCTTTTTTGATTTAGTCATAAAAATGTCAAAAGTAAAAATCATACTGCACTTTTATAAACAGGGGTATCTTTGTTCAGTTGAAATGTATGGTAATCTATATAGTTAGTATATGCTAGTCTTCCATATTTACAGCCTCGTTAAATTGGGGCTACATGTTAAAACGTAGCTCACATTGAAGAAAGTAAGGCCTACGGCTATTAAGTTAGCCCTGTGATGTAGGCCGTTGCCGATCTGCGGGTTAGTTGCGCTAAAAGCCTACGGGCTGAGAAACGTTGAACTTTGTGGCCGCAAATCCTTTGATCAAGCCCGTAACCGTTACAATTGCAATCATGCTACTAAATTGCAACACACAAATATTTCCCAAAGCCCTACGAGTGCTGGAGAGGACTTGCAAGGGGGGTAAAGTCTAATACGTAGCACTTGTACTTTGAGTGAAAAAACACTACTGTACTTATTAAAAGTGAAAGTGATGTTAGGTCTTAGAATTAATAGCACAACATTCTCAAGCACGCAAATCGGTCCTGAAAAATACTTTATTTTCATGTTTAATTTCCGTGTTATATCGATCCCGACAATCAATGTGTAAATACATATACTGTAACTCGCATGTAATAGAATATCACATTTATGACTTTATCGATATTACAATCATTGAGGAATGTGGGTCCGATCCTAACTCATAATTGAAATTCCGGAGGACTTTACAAATCCACCTCCATTTTCCACAACGTAATTCTGACGATCTCTTTTGCCATTGGCTCATCTAAACCTGTAACTACGGGGTTGACTAATTGATTACGTTCCCGGCCCTGCTTCCAATTAACGTGCCTCTCCGTCCCATAGCTCGCATCAGGTTCTAATTTAATAGCAACGTAAGTAGGCCAAATCTCGAGCTTGCAGCCGTTGCGGTTCTCACATTGCACTTACGGGCTTCTAATTTAATGAGGCTGTTAGGGTTGTATATTTTTCAGTGAACTTGTGTGAGATATTTAGCTTGATAATGTTCATTGTTTTTTTATAAAATGACAAAAACTTAACAATCATGAGTAATTTTTGTGTAATTGGACCTGTAAGTCGATTTTTTGTTCTGTATGGTATGTTTTTTTCTTAGAAATTCCAGATATTCTAATATATGCTATTTTATGTTATGGGTTATTTTAGTGTTTAAATGCCACTCATAGGGATACACGTGCAGCACAAATAATACTGAATTTCTCAGGAATTATCCAATTTAGAACAAATGGGTAGTATAAAGTATAGACAGGTTTACATGCTCTTTAAGAAAAACATTTAAAAACATTTTAGTTTGGGGTGACAGGGTCTCTTTAACATTGGTGTTTGCAATAGGAAGTTTTCAGTTGTGCCTTGAACACGTTCTTGCGACTGCTCACATTCACTGTATCCATTTCAATGACTGACAGTCTTCCATCATTGACCAATCAATGATGGAAGGCTGTACAGTTGTCAGGAGAACCACCTAAGCCCACCCAGACCGTTAGCCCAGGGCGCCCACCAGCTAATAGAGGCTCGATTGACAGCTCCCCTGTTAATATAAACCACCATAAGCCAGCCCTCTTTTCGTTTCCTGCTACAGCTGAGACTGAGACCTCCCTGGCTGAAACGACTCAGACTGACCCAACCTACTACAGTAAGTCCTAACTGCCCTGGCCAAACCCCTAGTCCCCCTAATAAACTTAGGGCTAGCCTAGTAGTACCCCACTATGCCTGCCTGCCTGCCTGCCACACAATTACCCATGTGGCCTCGTGCCAAGCCTGGTGAAGACCCCCCCCCCCCCCCCCCCCGAGGCCCATCTGGCCGACGAACCATGTGGTCACCCACCCAGCATAAGCCTGATGGACCCGGTCACTCCTACCCCCCCAGACCCAGTCATCACTCCCCCTAAGGACAGGAGGCCCATGGGGCCCCGTGCCAACCCTGATGTGACCCCACTAACCACACTGACCTAAGTCTCACCCAGCTACTACCAGCTGAGGTCACTTGGTCTTGGGGGTAGGTAGGTGGCTTGGTAGTACCAAGCCAAGCCACCTATCTACAACCCTGACCCAGTGACCCCACCCCACCATGGCCCAACTAGCAACCCACCTACCAGCCTGACCTAATGACCCCCACCCTGACCTAACTACCAGCTTGGTAGTTGGGCCAGGGTGTGGTGTGTGGTCACTGTGTCAGGGTGATAGGTAGGTGGCTTGGTAGTACCAAGCCAAGCCACCTACCTACAACCCTGACCCAGTGACCCACACCTCACCCTGGCCCAACTAGCAATCCACCTAACAGCCTGCCTGACCTAATGACCCCCACCCTGACCTAACTACCAACTTGGTAGTTGGGCCAGGGTGTGGTGTGTGGTCACTGTGTCAGGGTGATAGGTAGGTGGCTTGGTAGTACCAAGCCAAGCCACCTACCTACAACCCTGACCCAGTGACCCACACCTCACCCTGGCCCAACTAGCAATCCACCTAACAGCCTGCCTTACCTAATGACCCCCACCCTGACCTAACTACCAACTTGGTAGTTGGGCCTGGGTGTGGTGTGTGGTCACTGTGTCAGGGTGATAGGTAGGTGGCTTGGTAGTACCAAGCCAAGCCACCTACCTACAACCCTGACCCAGTGACCCACACCTCACCCTGGCCCAACTAGCAATCCACCTAACAGCCTGCCTGACCTAATGACCCCCACCCTGACCTAACTACCAACTTGGTAGTTGGGCCAGGGTGGGGTGTGGTCACTGGGTCAGGGTGATAGGTAGGTGGCTTTGTAGTACCAAGCCAAGCCACCTACCTACAACCCTGACCCAGTGACCCACACCCCAACCTGGCCCAACTAGAAACCCACCTACCTTACAGTAAAAAAAAAAACACAACCAAAAAACTCAACAACAATACAGCCCCCCCATATTTTTATTCCATTTTTAAAAGTAACAGGCAATGTATCTTTCTAACATTGCAGTTAAAATAAAAAGAATACATTGCCTGTCACTTTTAAAGATAAAAAAAAAATAAGGGAAGGGAAAAAAACAAAAACAATAATAAAGTAAACAACAGCACATACTTGTCAAATTGACCCCTCCAGCGGTGGCCTTCTGCCCTGGATAGTCGGGCATTCCAATCAATTTTGATTGAAGCCCATGTCCTTTAATCTTGATAGAAGCCCTTGTCCTCATCTTGATTGAAGCCATTGTCCATCCATTCTGGCCCATTGCAAGAGGCCTCCACCTAAAAAATCTGACGCTCTAAAAAAAAAAACAACAACAATCTAATGAAGCTCTTCCTACAAGGAGCTCCCCCGGCGACTAATTGATTTTTTCCCACGCTCCTCCTTTTATTCTATTTTTTGAAGGACTCTGATTGGCTGAAATTTTGATTGCCATTGATTTCAACCAATCAGAGTCTTAAAAAAATTAGCAAAGCAGGTATGGTAGCCTGTAAGGGCAAAAAAGGTTAGTGTGAACTTGTGTGACCCTGTATGTATTATACATATTACAGGGCTATTTATGTGATATACATGTTACAGGATAATATCCTGTAACATCTATAGCAAATAAATAGCACTGTAATATGTATAATAAATCAT
The DNA here is from genome assembly GCA_027410445.1 of Discoglossus pictus. Classification (NCBI taxonomy): domain Eukaryota; kingdom Metazoa; phylum Chordata; class Amphibia; order Anura; family Alytidae; genus Discoglossus; species Discoglossus pictus. The sequence goes on from CM050167.1 coordinate 94,142,966, forward strand.
GTCTAATAAAAATACATGAGCAATAATCAAATAATTAATAAAGTACATCAATTAATCAATTAATAAATATTAATTAATATATTTTTTTGTTTTATGTATATTACTTTATGTGTGTGTATATATGTATATATATATATATATATATTGATTTATATATTGATTGATATATATATTGATTGATTTATATATTGATTGATATATATATTGATTGATAGATATATTGATTGATAGATATATTGATTGATATATATATATATATATACATATTGAGATATATATATATATATATATATATATATATATATTGATATATATATATACAGTATATATATATATATATTTTTTTTTTTGTATTTTGTATTTTTTTTTTTATGTACAGTTTGGGCCTATATGGTTTTGATTGGTTATTTAAGGTTTTTAAGGTGCGGTTGGGGCCTATATGGTCACACTTGGTCTTTTAAGGTTTTTATGGTGCGGTTGGGGCCTATATGGTCACACTTGGTCTTTTAAGGTTTTTAAGGTGCGGTTGGGGCCTATATGGTCACACTTGGTCTTTTAAGGTTTTTAAGGTGTGGTTGGGGCCTTTATGGTCACACTTGGTCTTTTAAGGTTTTTAAGGTGCTTTTGGGGCCTATATGGTCACACTTGGTTATTTAATGTTTTTAAGGTGCGGTTGGTGCCTATATGGTCACACTTGGTCTTTTAAGGTTTTTAAGGTGCGGTTGGGGTCTATATGGTCACACTTGGTCTTTTAAGGTTTTTAAGGTGCGGTTGGGGCCTATATGGTCACACTTGGTTATTTAATGTTTTTAAGGTGCGGTTGGGGCCTATTTGGTCACACTTGGTTATTTAATGTTTTTAAGGTGCGGTTGGGGCCTATTTGGTCACACTTGGTTATTTAAGGTTTTTAAGGTGCGGTTGGGGCCTATTTGGTCACACTTGGTTATTTAACGTTTTTATGGTGCGGTTGGGGCCTATATGGTCACACTTGGTCTTTTAAGTTATGTTTGGGGCCTATATGGTTCCACTTGGTCTTTTAAGGTTTTTAAAGTATGGTTTTGTTCTTGAATGGTCTGATTGATTTGCTTGTTTTTTTTCAACCCCAGGTGCAAACCCTCTGTGGCAGCAGATTTGTTTGTACTCGTTGGTCAACTTACTGAACGTGAATACCCTGAGAAGAAGAGCCGACTAATGGTAAGTGTCACTGCTTTAATTTTTCTGTTAATGCGTATAGGTGAAATTATGATATTGCTGTAGTCTTGTCACATGATTTTTTTCAATCTATATTGTATACCAATGAATTTAACACATTGTTACTTTACTTCTTGACATTGCTGCATTGCTGATCATGTATTTCAATGGGCGTTGCAAGTATAAGGTCATTGGGCGGGGCTTACAAAGGTCATTATGACATCAGGGGAGGAGTTATAAAAAGGGGTGTGGTTTGAAAAAGGGGAGGGGCTACGTTTCACCCTGGTGCCCCTCCAACTTGAAAGTTCACCAGCCGCCACTGTTCCAGATATGGTGCAATTTAAAACTGTAGGTAATAGCTGCCAATTAAATGCAACTCAATGTAAAAATAAGCGTTCATACAGTAAACTAGCATTTTGAGCTGTTAGTCAGCCTTTCTGATCTACCCACAACACAGATTCTTCTGTTAATAAGAGATACTTTTCATTAATTACTGATTACTGAGGCACTGGTTCCATTGTCCTGAGTGCAATCACCTGCACCTTCCTGGGCTGGCTGGAACATGTATAGTCTTTTTTTTTTCTGCAGATAGCTAAACTCAAGATATGGATACAATGCCTTATAGGCTTATCAGTAATTAATGGCACAACAAAAGATTAGGAACCTGATTGGTGGGTGGATCTGAAAGGCTCAAGGAAAGATCAAAATGGCAAACTTTAATGTTAGTTTGCTGATCAGTTGATAAAGTACTTGCTATTAACTTTAGTTCTAAATGATATCATATTTGGACTATGTTTCCATCACCCGTAAGTGACTCTCGGTCAGATAAAGACAAACAGCTATTAACTGCGTTATGGCTTTGACGTCATAGAAGGAGGAGCTGTTAATTAGTTTAATTTAACCTTGCAGAAGTTTAACAAGTGGAGCGTTCACTTGCACAGATCCGAGCAGCTCCAGCAAACCAGATAATCTATAATTCCAAGAAAATATCTTTATTTCAAGGTGATTTTATTTAGCACAAAATATGTTGTTGTGCATAGCAAGATATTCTAAATAATATCCATAAACACAGTCCAACTCAGATTCACTAAGGTGTGCTAAACTAAGAAGAACTCTACTTAACATCAGTGTATGTAAATAGAAACACATGTATAGGGGTAGATAAAAATAAATAACACTCAGGAAACTTAGGAGCCAGGATTTTATCAGAATCAGCCAGGAAGGAAGCCTTCATATGTTATACCAAAAGAACAAATTTTAGGAGAGATAGATAGATAGATAGAGAGAGAGACGGAGAGATGGATAGACAGATGGATAGATAGATAGATATATACATACATAGATAGATACATAGATATATACATACGGTAGATAGATAGATATGGACAGATGGATAGATAGATAGAGAGAGAGACGGAGAGATGAATGGACAGATGGATAGATAGATAGATAGATAGATAGATAGATAGATTGCAAAGCTGTCCATCTATAAAGGACAGGTGAACAAATAGTTTTAAACCTTAACTACATTACATAGTAAGCCTGTCATCCTAATACACAGTCAGTAGGCAGCCCTATATAAGACACACTGCTCTGTTTGAGCCTGTTCTGATAATGTGTCCCTAAATATATCTTTAGCTAGCTAGTCTGGGCCTATATTTCTTAACCATGTCTACTGAGAAAGTATCATAGTTATCAACCAGTGGGCTTAAGATGGAGGGCTGTGCTCGATGTTCAGCAATTTTGTTTAATTTTTGCTCACTATCCTTATTTATTTTTTTCTCTTTGTTTTTTACAGTACATAATTGATTAGGTTTACCCCAACACATAAGGAAATTATTGTCCACTTTTGTGATTGGCAAGGACATGTGGTCAATCCAAATGAAACATAACAGTGAGGTACTTTATGTGCCTGTCGTGACTGTATATGTAGTCAGTGAGTGCAGGAGAGTGTGAATCAGAGAGTGTTAGTGTTTAATAAGTCATGTAAGCCTGATGTTACCCTTGAGTGTGTCCTGATAATGTGCAGTCTAGCAGTCTCCCCAACCCTGCACTGCTTGAGTGTGTCCTGATAATGTGCATTCTAGCAGTCTCCCAACTCTCTGAGCCTGTCATTATAATGTACAGCACATTGGTCACCCAGCACTGTCCTGTGCCTTCAGGAGGTCAATCTACATTATATATAATGTAGGTTCACCTCCTGAATAGACAGGACAGACACTGTCTGAGTCTGTCTAATAATGTACCATTATCCTTCATTAGACATTTAGCACTGTGTGAGCCTATTGTGATAATGGGCTCTGGGAAAATGACAATAAATTAGGCAACCACTCCTGTTTTGTGCAGTTAGGGGGTGTCCCTACGTTAGATTCCCAATTCGTTTTGCAATTATTCTGGTAGTATGCAGATAGGAAGTCACCCTATTAGATAGACATCCAGCATCATCTAAATTTTGAAGAAACAGAAGTGTGTATATCCCAAGTTGGTACAATGTACCTACACTGTAGATTGTAAAATCGGCCGAGCAATATAGAGAAAATAAAAGTAATCAGGGTTGCTTGCTCGAAAGAGATTTGGGGCCTCATTCAATTGCGATTTGGCCAATTGAATAGGCCTCTAAATAAGAACATAGCATATTTTTTTAAAGAAGTTTTTAGTTAGTGAAACCCTTGCTTTTAGATAGATGTTTACTAACTAAAAACTTATTTAAAAAAAATATGTTATGTGCTTAGTTAGAGCCCTATTCAATTGGCCAAATCGCAATTGAATGAGGCCCTAGGACAGCAGTCCAGATGTCACTCTCTAGCACAAAACTATGGGTATGATGCAGTAGCGGCTCGTCCATAGGGGCGTCGAGGCAAGCGCCCCCCAAAATATTTTCGTGACCTGCAATAAAAAAACACAATATTTTATTAGTAAAACACAAATAACAATTAAATATAATGTGTACATCAGCATTCAAGTGTTTTAAAGTAAGGAATGAAGCAAACTATTCCCTGGGACACTGTCACTTTAAGATAACCCCTTGTGTGTATGCATTAACTGCTGTGTGCTACACTATCTATTGTAGCTTTCCCCTGCACACTGTGTGATCAGATTACACTGCACTTACACTAACCTTTAGACTCTATGAATGAGCCATGACCGTTAATGGATTCCACCCACCAACCAGGAAGAAGCTATGCATGGGCAGTGAAAATGTATCCATTTCAATGACTGACAGTCTTCCATCATTGACCAATCAATGATGGAAGGCTGTACAGTTGTCAGGAGAACCACCTAAGCCCAGCCAGACCGTTAGCCCAGGGCGCCCACCAGCTAATAGAGCCTCAAGTTTAATTTTGATTGACAGCTCCCCTGTTAATAAAAACCACCGTAAGCCAGCCCTCTTTTCGTTTCCTGCTACAGCTGAGACTGAGACCTCCCTGGCTGAAACGACTCAGACTGACCCAACCTACTACAGTAAGTCCTAACTGCCCTAGCCAAACCCCTAGTCCTCCTAATAAACTTAGGGCTACCCCAGTAGTACCCCACTATGCCTGCCTGCCTGCCACACAATTACCCATGTGGCCTCGTGCCAAGCCCGGTGATGACCCCGTCACCCTGGTCACCCACCCCCCCGGAGGCCCATCTGGCCACCTCAGTTGCCGACGGACCATGTGGTCACTCACCCAGCATAAGTCTGACGGACCCGGTCACTCCTACCCCCCCAGACCCGGTCATCACTCCCCCTAAGGACAGGAGGCCCATGGGGCCCCGTGCCAACCCTGATGTGACCCCACTAACCACCCTGACCTAAGTCTCACCCAGCTACTACCAGCTGAGGTCACTTGGTCTTGGGGGTAGGTAGGTGGCTTGGTAGTACCAAGCCAAGCCACCTACCTACAACCCTGACCCAGTGACCCCACCCCACCATGGCCCAACTAGCAACCCACCTACCAGCCTGACATAATGACGCCCACCCTGACCTAACTGTCAGCTTGGTAGTTGGGCCAGGGTGTGGTGTGTGGTCACTGTGTCAGGGTGATAGGTAGGTGGCTTAGTAGTACCAAGCCAAGCCACCGACCTACAACCCTGACCCAGTGACCACACACCACACCCTAGCCCAACTAGCAATTCACCTAACAGCCTGCCTGACCTAATGACCCCCACCCTGACCTAACTACCAACTTGGTAGTTGGGCCAGGGTGTGGTGTGTGGTCACTGTGTCAGGGTGATAGGTAGGTGGCTTGGTAGTACCAAGCCAAGCCACCTACCTACAACCCTGACCCAGTGACCCACACCCCACCCTGGCCCAACTAGCAACCCACCTACCTTACAGTAAAAAAAAAAACAAAAAAAAAAAAAACACAACAACAATACAGCCCCCCCCCCCCCCATATTTTTATTCCATTTTTAAAAGTAACAGGCAATGTATCTTTAACATTGCAGTTAAAATAAAAAGAATCCATTGCCTGTCACTTTTAAAGATAAAAAAAAAAATAAGGGAAGGGGAAAAAAAAAACATTAATAAAGTAAACAACAGCACATACCTGTCAAATTGACCCCTCCAGCGGTGGCCTTCTGCCCTGGATAGTCGGGCATTCCAATCAATTTTGATTGAAGCCCATGTCCTTCAATCTTGATAGAAGCCCTTGTCCTCATCTTGATTTAAGCCATTGTCCATCCATTCTGGCCCATTGCAAGAGGCCTCCACCTAAAAAACCAGACGCTCTAAAAAAAAAAAAAAAAAAAAAATCTAATGAAGCTCTTCCTACAAGCAGCTCCCCCGGCGACTAATTGATTTTTTCCCACGCTCCTCCTTTTATTCTATTTTTTGAAGGACTCTGATTGGCTGAAATTTTGATTGACATTGATTTCAACCAATCACAGTCTTTAAAAAATTAGCAAAGCAGGTATGGAAGCCTGTAAGGGCAAAAAAGGTTAGTGTGAACTTGTGTGACCCTGTATGTATTATACATATTACAGGGCTATTTATGTGATATACATGTTACAGGATAATATCCTGTAACATGTATAGCAATTAAATAGCACTGTAATATGTATAATAAATAATGTCTAATAAAAATACATGAGCAATAATCAAATAATTAATGAAGTACATCAATTAATCAATTAATAAATATCAATTAATATATTTTTTTGTTTTATGTATATTGCTTTATGTGGGTGTATATATATATATATATATATATATATATTGATTTATATATTGATTGATATATATATTGATTGATTTATATATTGATTGATTTATATATATATATATATATACATATATATTGAGAGATATATATATATATTGAGATATATATATATATATATATATATATATATATATATATATATTGATATATATATATATATATATATATATATTGATATATATATATATATATATATATATTTGTATTATTATATTTTTTTTTTTAATGTACAGTTTGGGTCTATATGGTTTTGATTGGTTATTTAAGGTTTTTAAGGTGCGGTTGGGGCCTATATGGTCACACTTGGTCTTTTAAGGTTTTTATTGTGCGGTTGGGGCCTAGATAGTCACACTTGGTCTTTTAAGGTTTTTAAGGTGCGGTTGGGGCCTATATGGTCACACTTGGTCTTTTAAGGTTTTTAAGGTGCAGTTGGGGCCTATATGGTCACACTTGGTCTTTTAAGGTTTTTAAGGTGCTGTTGGGGCCTATATGGTCACACTTGGTTATTTAATGTTTTTAAGGTGCGGTTGGGGTCTATATGGTCACACTTGGTCTTTTAAGGTTTTTAAGGTGCGGTTGGGGTCTATATGGTCACACTTGGTCTTTTAAGGTTTTTAAGGTGCGGTTTGGGCCTATATGGTCACACTTGGTTATTTAATGTTTTTAAGGTGCGTTTGGGGCGTATTTGGTCACACTTGGTTATTTAAGGTTTTTAAGGTGCGGTTGGGGCCTATTTGGTCACACTTGGTTATTTAAGTTATGTTTGGGGCCTATAGGGTTCCACTTGGTCTTTTAAGGTTTTTAAAGTATGGTTTTGTTCTTGAATGGTCTGATTGATTTGCTTGTCTTTTTTCAACCCCAGGTGCAAACCCTCTGTGGCAGCAGATTTGTTTGTACTCATTGGTCAACTTACTGAACATGAATACCCTGAGAAGAAGAGCCGACTAATGGTAAGTGTCACTGTCACAACCTACAATGATGATGGAGTATAGAGGATCCTAGTCCTCTTATCTCCTGTAGGTTTTAGACCTAAGATTTGGGTGACTCAGACCAATGGACCTTCTTTGCGGATGCAAGAGCATAAGTCCCAGCTTAAGGTAGTGTGCGCTGGGAACCCTGGAAGGAAGTCAGAAACGATCTCCTCTGCCAGCATATGCCCTTGGGTTAATAATACACCTGCACACAAAGTCTTGATGAAAATTATGAACCATGTTTTATTTTAGAACAGCATATTTAACCACATCACACAAGAATGGGGGAAGTGGCTACCGTTATCCAGCCCCAAATGACGTCTGGCCAATCATGAAGGGGAACTGTGCGTGAACCAATAGTCCCCTCCCAGGTCCGCCCACTAGGCGAGGCCAACTAATTAATTTGGGCTTTGAATGTCCAGGGGAAAGCATGTCTTTTACTCTCCTGTGCCCATGCTATGAAAGCTGAGAAGCCTTCAGGCCATCCCATTGTTTCTGGGTGCCTGCCTGTCTGCTCTCCAGCTGTGAGCTTCCCATTGTTAGTTCTATGCTGGACACTTAGCTAATGGGATTAACAGGCCTTTGGGAACAAAGGAGGCATGGCTGTATTCAATGGCTTCCCCTCTACCATCTAATGACATACTAATATAATAACATACATTCATATTTACAAATACAACACACAATGTTTCACACACATACAACCAACACATCCCACCAGCTCCTTCACATGACACCCATTACAATGAGCCTAAACATGGAAGGGATGGGAATATGCTAAGGGATAAACTTATAATACTTTATCCCCTAGACCACAACATAACAATATATCCATAACAAGTGGGCCCCAAACCTTTTGTTCCTCCCCATGGCAACAGCATGTGGAAGATAACCCAGCCCAAAATGGCCACCGCTGCCAGTCACAAAATGGCCCCAGCATAGTTCACACCAAATCCAATATGGCCACTGGCTGATTCATGACAGTCACTGCTTTAATTTTTCTGTTAATGCGTATAGGTGCAATTATGATATTGCTGTAGTCTTGTCTCATGAGTTTTTTCAATCTACAGTATATTGTATACCAATGAATTTAACACATTGTTACTTTACTTCTTGACATTGCTGCATTGCTGATCATGTATTTCAATGGGCGTTGCAAGTATAAGGTCATTGGGTGGGGCTTATAAAGGTCATTATGACATCAAGGGGAGGAGTTATAAAAATGGGTGTTTTTTTTAAAAAGGGAAGGGGCTACGTTTCGCCCTGGCGCCCCTCCAACTTGAAAGTTCACCAGCCGCCACTGGTACGATGTTATCCCAAACTAGCTCCATACATAATCCAACTGTGATAAAGCAAGAAAAAATAAAACCAAATACACATACACATTCAAAATGAAGAACTCTGCCTTCTGATCACTCTGTATTGTATCCGCTATGGCAGTGATGGGCAACAGGTGCCTGGGGGCTGCATGTAGCTTTCAGACATTTCCCATGCAACCCCTTTTCTGGGACAGCATGCCCCTCTTCCACAATACACAATCCATTTTATCTCTCTAACGCTAGCAAATAATACCCAATTCTATTATAAATACTTCTCTATTATCAATTAACTAGTCGTTTACCCATCATAAATGACGGTCTCTTCCCCCCTCCCTCCCCTGTGTCTTCCCCCCCCTCCCATGTGTCTCTTCCCCCTCTCCCTGCCCTGTGTCTCTCCCCCCTCTCCCTCTCCTGTGTCTTTTCCCCCCTCCTCCCTCGTGTCTCTTTCCCCCTCTGTCTCTTTCCCCATTTAACATGTCTCTTGCCTCACTCCTCCCTCCCATGTGTCTCTTTCCCCCTCTGTCTATTTCCCCCTCCTCCCTCCCCTGTGTCTCTTTCCCCCTTCCCCCCTCTGTCTCTTTCCCCCTCCCCATGTGTCTCTTTCCCTCCTCCTCCCTCCCATGGGCCTCTTTCCCCCTTTGTCGCTTTTCCCCTCCCTCCTCATCTGTGTCTCTTTCCCTCCTCCTCCCTCCCCTGGGTCTCTTTTCTCCATTTCCCCCTCTGTCTCTTCCCCCCATCCTCCCTCCCCTGTGTCTCTTTCCCCTCCTCCCTCCCCTGTGTCTCTTTCCCCCTTTGTCTCTTTCTCCCTCCTCCCTCCCCTGCATATCTTTCCCCCTTTCCCCCTGTCTCCCCCCCCCCTCCCTGTGTATCTTTACCCCTCCTACCTTCCGTGTCTCTTTCCCTTTTCCCCCTCCTTCCTCCTCTGTGTCTCTTTCCCTTCCTCCCCCTCCTCCCTCCTCTGTGTCTATTTCCCCCTTCCCCCCTCTGTCTCTCTCCACCCCACCTCCCTCTCCTGTCTCTTTCCTTTTGTCTCTTCCCCCCTCCTCCCTCCCCTTTGTCTCTTTGCCCCCTCCAACCTTTCCTGTGTCTCTTTCCCCCTTTCCCCCTCTGTCTCTTTCCCCCCTTTTCCCTCCCTTGTATTTCATTCCCCCCTCCTCCCTCCCTTGTGTCTTTTTCCCACTTTCCCCCTCTGTCTCTTTCCCCTCCTCCGGCCCTGTGCTGAACCTGCATTTCACTGTAATAGTTAAGGTTCTCCCAAACATTCCTTTAGTAACTCATTTTTCATGAGCTTATAATTTTGTGTTGGTTTGACATGTGTATTTAAAATGTTTTTTTTTTAGGAAGGATCTGAATGTTTTTTGCCAATTTTCATAAAATCCTGTCCAGCCACAAAAGGTGTATTTATATCTTGGGGTAATGGCATGGTGTTTTTCCCAGGCTTGCCTGCAATGCCGGACATTCGAAAGAGGGGGCGAGCAAATGAAATGTCAAATAATTTAAAAGTATATTGGCTCGTTTGCAATGGCAGCCATTTTCCAGAGGGTAGGAACGAATGATAGTTAATGACACGTGGATGAACTTGTTTGTTCAGTCCAGGATAGATCCACCAGACCTTGCATGTGCTAATATTAAATTCTGATGTCTGGCAATTGTTCGCCTTTAAAGAAGAGCGACATTGTAACAACTTTATATTTAAAATCTCATTTTCATTGATAGAAATTGTCATGCGCATATTGCTTTAAACAATGCTACATTTTAATTATTGTAATGTTCACGTGCCATTACAGGTGAGCAAAGGTATACATTACTAAACCTTTTACCTTCTAATATAACAAACACCTTTAACAGTGAAATATCATCCACCAAACAGAAGTATATAGCAAAGACAAGTCTTTATTTCAACTTTTGAAGCTGAAGCATATAGTGCTAATGTGGCAAAGTACCGGATATACTCGAGTATAAGCCGACCTGAGTATAAGGCGAGGCACCTATTTTACCACAAAATACTGGGTAAAATGACTCGAGCATAGGCCGAGTGTGGGAAATGTGCTGCCCCCTGTGTCCCTTTTGTGCCTTCTGTGTCCCCCTCTCTCTCCCGTGTCTCTTCTCCCCTCTTCCTTCCCTGTGTCTCCCCCCCTCTCCCTTCCCTGTGTCTCTTTCCCCCTCTCCCTTCCCTGTGTCTCTTCCCCCCCTCTCCCTTCCTTGTGTCTCTTCCCCCCCTCCTCATCCTCAACCTCCCTCCTCAACCCCACTCCTCATCCTCAACCTCCCTCCTCATCATCCCTCCTCATCCTCAACCTCCCTCCTCAACCCCCTCATCCTCAACCCCCTCCTCCTCAACCCCCTCCTCCTCAACCCCCCATCCTCTAACCCCTCCTCAACACCCTCCTCAACCTCAACCCCCCTCCTCATCCTCAACCCCCTCCTCAACCTCCCTCCTCAACCTCAACCCCCCTCCTCAACCCCCCCTCCTCAATCTCCCTCCTCAACCTCAACCCCCCTCCTCATCCTCAACCCCCTCCTCAACCTCCCTCCTCATCCTCCCTCCTCAATCTCAACCTCCCTCCTCAACCTCCCTCCTCAATCTCAACCCCCCTCCTCAACCTCAACCTCCCTCCTCAACCTCCCTCCTCATCCTCAACCTCCCTCCTCAATCTCAACCCCCCTCCTCAACCTCAACCTCCCTCTTCAACCTCCCTCCTCAACCCACCTCCTCATCCCCCCTCCTCATCCTCAACCTCCCTCCTCATCCTCAGCCCCCTCCTCATCCTCAGCCCCCTCCTCATCTTCAACCCCCTCCTCAGCCTCCCTCCTCAACCTCAACCTCCCCATCCTCAACCCCCTCCTCAACCTCAACCTCCTTCCTCAACCTAAACCCCCCATCCTCAACCCCCCATCCTCAACCTCCCTCGTCAACCTCAACCCCCCCATCCTCAACCCCCTCCTCAACCCCCCCATCCTCAACCCCCTCCTCAACCCCCCCATCCTCAACCCCCCTCCTCATCCTCCCTCCTCATCCTCCCTCCTCATCCTCCCTCCTCACCCTCAACCTCCCTCCTCAACCTCCCTCCTCAACCCCTCTCCTCATCCTCAACCTTCCTCCTCATCCTCAGCCCCCTTCTCAACCTCCCTCCTCAATCTCAACCCCCCATCCTCAACCCCCTCCTCAACCTCAACCCCCCCATCCTCAACCCCCCTCCTCATCCTCAACCTCCCTCCTCTACCTCCCTCCTCAACCCCCCTCCTCAGGCCCCTTTCTCATCCTCAGGACCCCTCCTCATTCTCAGCCCCCTCCTCATCCTCAGCCCCCCTCCTCAACCTCAGCCCCCCTCCTCAACCTCAACCTCCCTCCTCAACCCCCCTCCTCAGGCCTCCTTCTCAGGCCTCCTTCTCATCCTCAGGCCCCCTCCTCATCCTCAGCCCCCCTCCTCATCCTCAACCCCCCTCCTCATCCTCAACCCCCTCCTCAACCTCAACCCCCCATCCTCAACCCCTCCATCCTCAACCCCTCCATCCTCAACCCCTTTCTCAACCTCCCTCCTCAACCTCAACCCCCCCATCCTCAACCCCCTCCTCAACCTCAACCCCACCATCCTCAACCCCCCTCCTCAACCCTCCTCATCCTGAACCTCCCTCCTCAACCTCCCTCCTCATCCTCAACCTCCCTCCTCATCCTCAGCCCCCCTCCTCATCCTCAGGCCTCCTCCTCATCCTTAGCCCCCTCCTCATCCCCCCTCCTCATCCTCAGCCCCCCTCCTCATCCTCAGTCCCCCTCCTCATCCTAAGGCCCCCTCCTCATCCTTAGCCCCCCTCCTCATCCTCAGCCCCCCTCCTCAACCTCCCTCCTCAACCTCAACCCCCATCCTCAACCCCCTATCCTCAACCCCCCTTCCTAATCCTCCCTTCCTAATCCTCCCTCCTCAACCTCCCTCCTCAACCTTAACCCCCCCATCCTCAACCCCTCCTAAACCTCCCTCCTCATCCTCAGCCCCCTCCTCATCCTCAGCCCCCCTCCTCATCCTCAACCCCCTCCTCAACCTCCCTCCTCAACCTCAACCCCCCCCATCCTCAACCCCCTTCTCAACCTCCCTCCTCAACCTCAACCCCTCATCCTCAACCCCCTCCTCAACCTCAACCCCCCATCCTAAACCCCCCTCCTCATCCTCCCTCCTCATCCTCAACCTCCCTCCTCAACCTCCGTCCTCAACCTCAACCTCCCTCCTCATCCTCAGGCCCCCTCCTCATCCTCAGGCCCCCTCCTCATCCTCAGCCCCCCTCCTCATCCTCAACCCCCTCCTCAACCTCAACCCCCATCCTCAACCCCCTCCTCAACCTCCCTCCTCAACCTCAACCCCCCATCCTCAACCCCCTCCTAAACCTCCCTCCTCAACCTCCCTCCTCATCCTCAACCCCCCCCCTCATTCTAAACCCACCCCTCATACTACCCCTCTAAATACCCCCCCCCCCCCTCCCCCCAATTACCTGCTTCGGCCTCCGCTCCTTTCGGGTCTTGATGTGGCACCCGGTATATGCTAATGACGTGGCGCGCATGCGATGTCACATGCGCGCCACATCAATACCCGGAGGCCAGAGCAGGTAAGTGAGGGGAGGGGGTAGTATGAGGTGGGGGGTAGAATGAGGGGGGTTGAGGATGAGGAGGGGGGAGGGAAAGAGACACGGGGGTTAGAGAGACACAGGGGGGGTAGAGAGACACAAGGGGGTGTAAGAGAGACACAAGGGGGGGTAAGAGAGACACAAGGGGGGGTTAGAGAGACACGGGGGATAGAGAGACACAAGGGGGTGGTTAGAGAGACACAAGGGGGGGTAGAGAGACAAGGGGGGAGAGTGACTTGAGTATAAGCCAAGCGGGCCCTTTTTAGCCTTAAAAAAGGGCTGAAAAACTTGGCTTAAACTCGAGTATATACGGTACTTTGATATGCCCCTTCTGGGTCGTTACTATCTTGTGGTTAGGGGCTTGAGTTCCTCAATTAAACTGTGAGATACATCATGTTAGGTCCCCCAAGATGGGCAGGTCATAGCCAAGAGGTCAGAAAAATCGTAGTCCACTTGAGAAGGAACTGGCAACCCACTCCAGTGTCTTTGCCATGAAAACCACATGGATAAGCGCAACCAGAAACACAGACAGATGTGCCTGGCATGCTTAGTCCATATGGTCACCGAGAGTCAGACACGACTGAAGGAAAGAACAACAATTTGTTATAAGGCAATAGTACATAACTGCCACAGTGCATGCGGTACGGTCGAATAAATTTAAGAAACTGTGACCGGGTCATATATGGAGTGTAAGACTCAGCAGAGCCCTCTTTCCACAAGGAAATGACAGGGCTAAAATTCCTACAACAGACTAATCAAGCCTAGCTGAGATCTTCCTTTACAGGCTGCTAAGGACTCAGCAGGAGGGAGTTCAGTCTGAACTGGGAGGTGAGAGAGAGACAGCACCTCGGCAGCCTGAAAGCAAATTCACAACAGCCAAGTTTCCAGGTCAGTATTATAAGCATATGCTATTTGACTTTATTTTTGGTCTGAAGTTTGGCAGTGGTGAAAACTAAGCTCAAAGAAGCTAGGCTTTGCTTTCTGTTTTTGTTAATTACCTGTATATGCTGACAAGTTCCAGTAAAAGCCTGATAAACCGGTTGAAGGCCGGATCTATCCCGTTTTATGCGCAAGAAATCACCAGCACTGACAGCTGCTGTACCAGTAAGTAGCCACTAAATGGCGCCGTCAGGTTTCAGGGAAGGCCTTTAATTATTCACCAGACGTGGCGCAACTCAATGGTGCTGAATCGACATGAAGGCCATTGATATGTTCCCAGCCTCTCACAGCTCAAGGCCTCTTCTGTCGGCGCGCCTTATATGCAATGTGCAGCAGTATTCCAAAAATCGGCAGCGCCATGTAGCAATTGCGGAAGAGGGAAAGGACCTACAGGTCTCATGAGTTTCTCCATTATAGACCTAGAAACTAGGGAATGGACCCTGAGCGGGGCAGTTGATTTGTCACAGGGGTAAGACTATCCTCAGGCTAAATCAACCAGATGGCCATTTTGCTTCTTAACTGCAGTGAGGTATATTTATGTATGTTAAACAAAATATACAGAACAACAAAGTCAGAGGTGCTCATCAGAGAACGAACCAACCTTAATAGGTGAGTTCTATAGCCATGATACGCCACTCTGAGAGCAACCTCTTTTAGCTCACTTGTGCCCTTCACAGGGAGAAATATCCTGTAGTATATCAGTCTGGTGCCACTCAAAAGAGTGACCCAGCCCCGAAATACCAGGCCAACAAAATATACACATTAATATGGCAGCAGCCCCCACCAATCATTTGGGGGGGGGGGGGGGGGGGCGATAGGTCAGCATTTATTTGCAATAAGTTTAATTAAACAACATATTTCACTTGTATAACAATGCTTATTACTTCATACATACATTGACACAATTCTCACATATTTTCTTTAATAACACTGCAATTTGTTACAATTGAGTTGTGACAGAGACACTGTTTTTAAACATTACTAACACAACAATATTATTAAAAACATTTTAAAAAATAAATTCTACTTTCTGCAAAAAGACTTGTTGGTGAAAAAACATTTTCTGCCTCTAAAAAAAAGTTATTTAAAAAAAGTTAGCTTTTAACAAATAAAACAAACAGAGACAATAACAAAAATATACAAAAGGGTGCACCAAAGGTTTATGAATAACATCATACAAAATAAACTTGTTTTCCTTATGTTTATCCTAATAAGAAGAACTTTTTATGATAGCTCTTACAGTTGCCCAAGTGTAAAGAGGAAACATGTCTGCTGTTCTGCTGAGCTTGCAGACACTCCTCATTCAATCTGCAGCTCCTGCTTTCATAAAAAAACAACTCTGTGTATGAGAGAATACTTTTATTTAATGATACATTCATTTTGCTATTCTTGGTAATCATTGATACTTACTGTGCATAAATAACTTTTGGTTTTAGTAAAAAGAGCAAATATAGTGTTTTTAAGGTCCTTATAGGATCTTCAAGTGCGTTGGCAAATATATATATACATATATGTTTTTTTTTTATGTCACTTTTTCAGGAAATGTAAAAGTTTTGTATTTTCTTTCAACTTAATATGATGTAATAACACATTAATAACAGCAAGCTGTATGGTGTCTTATATTAGAGATATAGAGAATAGGTAGTTAATTAAAAAGGTTTCACTATAATAAAAAACACATAAATATATTCGTAAAAACTGCATTAAAGAATAGTTAAGGCTGAAGCAGCATGGGGCAACTTAAGGCTGGAAAATATGCCCCCTGACAGGCCAAGATGTAGATTTAACACTGTGTCAATGTAAGTGAGACTATTAATATTCAACAGGCTCTGGAATCAGAATTTTCTTATTTGTATTCACACAGTGTGAAACCTAACTCATGTTGTGTCTGGTGGGCCTTGAGGAGAGGGTTTTTGTATTACTGCTCTATAGTTAGAAGGTTAATAACATACTTATTTTTTCTACATTTTGTGAGACACAACTGAAAATTATTTCAACTTTTATCCTTGGTTATGGACAAATTATGAGATGAGCATGTTTTTTTAAATAGGCTTTACATTGAAGCATAAGTAAAAAGACAGCAAACATGTTAATACAGATTATACTGTAGCTTTTAATGGCTGACATGGATAACCATTAATATGTATCAACTGCATCAAGTTGATTTATTTAGTTCCATGGCTAACACAGTCCAAACCTTGCCAAAACACTATTATATTTATTTTTAAAATGTATTTTTAGTCGGGAGGTGTGGCTAGCAGCAAACAGAGAGGAAGCACAATTACAGAGCTCCCTGCAATAAGGCTTTAAAACAACATGAAAATACCAAGCAATTTGGATTATTTTTGATCTACAAGACCAGGTTGCAGTGACTGAACAGTCTGGATTAATCTGGCACTGTGCAGCAACTTTTGGACTTCACTTTAACACAGATCTACTGGACTGAAAGATACTGGATGGGGCACAATCAACAACTATTGGGAAGGTGTCTGATTAGTCTAAACCCCAAAGGGGACCGCTCTTATGTCATCCTACCCCAGCTAGACCCCAGCTCACCTACCCAGGGAAGGGCCTCTTGATGGGAGATAGAAAGTGGAGCACAACATATAATTTTTCACTTCATATTTGAAGGAAAACTAACAAGCACTCTATATGGGTTACTACTGAAAGCTAAAACAGGGTAAAGCTAGCAATAGCCCTGCAGCTATACACAGACACTGGTGGACATAGAAAAAAACTTCTACACCAATCTGGGATCATAAGGAGCAAGTGAAGTTGTACTCCCACACCCCAGGGACTGCACCTTTACAGCATCTTATTGCTGAGACTCATGTGTTTGCAACCATCATTAAAAGCTCTGTTTATTAAATCCTAATTGGTGCTGGACTCTAATCAGCAAAGCAATTGAAGCAAAACTGCCACAGCCAAATGTAATGAACTGTTTAAGACAAGGAATTTATTTCCTCAATCCCTTATCATCTTAACTTGTTTATTTTATATGAGATAAAGGGAGTGGCTTCCCCTGTGTTGTATAAGTTTGCTGTTGACTACACCCTGTATAAAGGACAGCTCAACACTACCACCAAGTGGCAGCTTACGAAAATTACATGCCCAGGCTTATAAATAAATCAGTGCTTCCACTAGCCCTGGCAAAGTGGACTGGATGAGGGACAACTGGACAGTGGGGCAACAGGGGACAGTATAAGGAGAGAGACCAGTCTGAAGCCCTAACCTGGACAGTTGCTGGAGGCCTGCTAGGAGGAAATGGTGAGCTTATTTCAATAGCAATAGCAGAAACACCATATCACCTGCCCCAGAGATAGACCCCCTGACAGGGACAATCTAAAGCTGCCTAACTGGTAAACATCAACTCAGTAGGTTAAGCCCCTACACAAAGATTGAATAGTGTACAGCATTAAATGTTTTACATGACAACCCTGGCCACCAATCCAATTTGTGTACAAAAATAGTAAAAATAAAAAACTACTCGCCTTATGAACATAAACCTCTTCAGAGTTTGTATCTATTGAAACCCTGTACATGAGGATCAAAGTCCACCATCTGCACAATAATAAAGTTTTCTCTGGCCGTTGCTAGGCCTAGCACATTATAACGTCGCCACCTGGTGGCCAGGAGGCTATTTCACAGCAAATCTATGTGATTAGCTCCATCTTGTGGACAAAACTGGTATCTACCAAATTGCTGCAACCAAACTATTTTGCACTGCCACCTAGTGGACCTGTAGGAATATATCATCAGAGACTTTCAAAATACACCAATATTTTTGAGGATGCCTAACCGGCCTATTTTACTGACACGTGGATAAGAATATGCTCACTATGTAAACGCACCCCATACTCCGGTGTGGTGGCACAACTCAAGGTGAAGTGACTTTGACAACTACATTTTATGTACGGTTCTTATAAAAAAGGAATGGCTGGGATCTCAACAAGAAGGGCAACCAAAACTATATAGGACTTTTGTACAACAAAGACACCAACGCAGTCTGCCCGACAGCCAGCCTCAACTCCCGAGCGTTCCCCAATTGCTACCATGGAATCCACGGCTCCTAGTACGAAAGCAGACATACAGGATCTAAAAGATCTAATCTCCTCTTTTAGAACTGAGATCACTGGAGAAATCAAGAAAGTGGCTGCAGAACTTACTGGTGAAATAAAAGCGATTGATTCTAAAGTGACCGACCTGGAAGTGAGGTACCATGACTTATTAGCAGCACACTCCCAACTGAAAGAAGAAGTGTCAACTTTAAGAGATGAACAAAGCCAACTCCAATACGTGCAAGAAGACCTGGAAAACCGCTCTCGCCGTCAAAATATTCGGATCCGTAACCTCCCAGAATCCATTACAGATCTCCCAAATTATATGATGGACCTCTGCAAACTTTTGCTGCCAAACCTAGAAGAGGAAGCCTTCAGAATAGACCGCATTCACAGAGCACTGTCAGGTCGTCCTGTTGCTGGAGAGAGAGCTAGAGATGTTATTGCAATTCATTTAGAAGGGTGAAAAACTAAAGGGAAAAGGAAAAGATTTCTCAATGCGTAATACACGCTATAAAACTGTGGACAGTAGAACAGGGACTTTGTAGCTTTATCTACATAAGGCACAGCCTCCAGGCTAAATTTAGAGACAACGTTGAGATAATTTAGTCCTAGTTTTCTGGGTAGATATGTATAGATGGAGGTATGTATATACAGATATATATATGGGTATGTAGATATGTGTATGTGTATGTATATGTTTGATCTTATCTATTTTCACCTGGTGCCGACTCTAATATTAGCTCAGGGTCCTCTACAGCAGCTATCTAATGTTTAGATTTCATCTGCATAGTTATAGTCACTTAATTGTTAATGTTATGTTTCTGAAGCTGTGCCCCACAGGGGGTTAATTTTGTAAACTTTTTCTATTTTGACTTTATTTTGGTTTTTGTTTTGGCGAGTCGCCTGGATATCTGTCTGCAAGGATTCCAGGTGCTTCACCATAGGTTATAGGAGGACAGCGAGTTGCTCTCCTCATTTCAGTGTAAATTGTATATTGTTCTGGATATATACTTAATATACCCATACAAACACTATACACAATCTTTCGTAATTACTTACTTGTATACGGTTAGATTTACGTACTGTATTGTACAACACGGTTATTTTTATACATTACTTTAATATAAATATATATATATATATTTATTTTTATTTATTTTTGCTTCCTCCTTCAGACGCCTCCTTCCTCCCTCCCTCCGGCTTCTCTTCTTTTTCTCTCCCCTCCCCCTCTCTATACTTGATCTATTTACTCTAGCCTGGTGTGGAGCCCTACGAATCATTAGGTCCAAGTGAAGAACACCCCTCAGGTCACCTGCTTTCAGCAGATAGCCTACTCATCAGAAGCTCTATCTCCTGGGTGTCGCTCAGAACAAGTAGTAAGTAATGGCTTTATGCATAGCATCTCATAATGTTCAGGGGCTGAATGAGCCAGTGAAGCGGGGGATTGCCCTAGGGGAGTACGGTCGCATGGGGCTAGATATTGTCATGGTACAGGAGACCCATTTTAAGAAGAATTCTATCCCAAAATATTGGGGGAAATGCTTCACGCAAACGTTTCATTCTACCGCCCCAGAAAAAAAAGGGGAGTGTCCATTTTAATACACAAGAGATTAAATTTCCAACACATACCCACACGCAGAGACACAGAAGGGAGATTCATCCTCGTACATGGCACTATTAACGAACGCCAGATTTCACTGCTAAATATATACGCCCCGAATGTTGGACAGGCTACATTTTTTCATAAAATCTCAGAAATTATGTCTGACTGGCAACAATCAACATGGATTATTGGGGGAGACATGAACTCGGTCCTGGACCAAGCAAAGGATAGATCGGGCTATTCAGACCCGATGATTATTCCCACCGCAACAAAGTCTTTCAAACTCTTACTTAACAACCACGGTTTGATTGACGCATGGAGAATGACCCATTTTAATGATAGGGAGTACACTCACTACTCGGCTAGACATAACTCATATTCTCGCATCGACTATATTTTAATACAGCAACAGCTAGCTTCGAACCTACAGGATGCTGAAATCCGGCCCATTGCATGGTCAGATCATGATGTTGTATGTTTTTCCTTAAATGACCTGTTGCCTAAAGGGCGCTCCCCCTCGTGGGCAGTTAATCCAGCTCTACTTAATCACGTAGTCACGAAAGATAAAATACATAGCGCCATAACAGACTATTTTGATCTAAATGGTGAGGGTGAGGTAGAGAGAGATGGAGTTTGGGCTGCACACAAAGCAGTGATAAGGGGTAAATGCATTCAGATTGGTGCATGCTCTAAAAGAACAGAGTTAGCCCAAATAAATATACTAAACAAAAAAATTTCGACCCTTCAAGCAATCCCCCTCTCTAGGAGACCACCTGAGACTCAGGCGGAAATATTTAAACTCAAACAACAGTTGCAGGAGATTTTACGTAAAAAAGCGGTAACACTACTGCAAAGAACCCAATCTCAGTATTTCACACTCTCGAATAAGCCAGATAAAATGCTAGCCAGAAAGCTCAACCAGCAACGAGCAAACTCTTTTATTCCAAAACTAAAGATGGAGAATGCTAAAATTATCTATAAGCCACGTGACATTACGGAGGCATTTGAAAAATTTTACGCCAATCTGTATTCTGCACCTGCTAGGTCGGGCTCGATTGATCATATGACCCAAATAGACACTTTTTTGTCTTCCATTAAACTCCCCAAACTGGATGCCGGACATTCAGATCTGCTGGATGGGCCCATAGATCTAACTGAAGTTAAGAGAGCTATAAAAGAGACCAAGGCTCATAAAGCACCTGGCCCGGATGGGTTTACAAATTTTTATTATAAGCAATTTATAGATACGTTAGCACCCCATCTTCAGCAGCTTTTTAACGATTTTTTGTCTGGTAAGCCTATGAGGGCAGAATTCCTGGAAGCCAAAGTGATATTAATACCTAAGGAGGGTAAAGACCCATCTCAATGTAAAAGTTATAGACCTATCTCCTTGATCAACTGTGATGTTAAACTCTACTCTAAAATCTTAGCGAACAGGCTATCTCAGGTGCTGCCGAGCCTAATACATCCAGACCAGGTTGGGTTTATCCAGGGTCGTGAAGCGCCAGACAACACCAGACAGATCATAAACTTGCTTGATGTAGCATCATTCCAGAATACGCCCTTAATGCTGTTATCCCTTGACGCGGAAAAGGCCTTTGATAGGATCGATTGGGTGTATATGGCTGAGACACTACATAAATTTGGCCTAAGCGAGAAGTTAGTGAAGGGTATTTTGGCATTATATTCGGCCCCGACAGCATATGTTGCATACCAGGGGTTTAAATCTCGATCATATAAAATCACGAGAGGGACGCGGCAGGGGTGCCCTCTATCTCCTCTCCTCTTTGCTTTGTGTATTGAACCTCTGGCGGTAACCATCAGAGAGGATATGAATATAAGGGGAGTTAGAGTGGGAGAGACGGAACATAAATTAAGCCTCTTCGCGGATGATGTCATGCTTACTATCTTCGAACCATTAGTCAGTCTCCCTAACTTGTTCCATGCTCTTGAACTTTTTGGTAGGATCTCTGGCTTTAAAATTAATTCGAGTAAGAGTGAAGCGATAAATGTCTCCTTACCAGAGCAGTTGAAAGCCCAATTATCAGGAAACTTCTCTAAGTGGGTCCAAAACCACATTAAATATCTAGGTTTTTTTATCCCCAGACAATCTGGCCTAACGTACTCAGCAAACTTCCCGGCGCTCATTAAAAAATTAATTACGGATTTAAATACGTGGTCCTCATACAAAATTCCGTGGTTAGTGAGGATTCACGCTATCAAAATGAATATTTTGCCCAAGCTCCTGTATCTCTTCCGTACCATTCCAACGGCTGTTCGTTCCAAGGATATCTTGGCTATTCAGGGGGCAATCTCTTGCTTCATTTGGGACCGTAAAAGACCTAGAATAAATAAGACAGCCATGAAGGCTGCAAAGGCCAGAGGAGGGCTGGCCCTCCCAGACCTATTGAAATATTGTAAAGCCACTAGATTAGCCCAAATCACTAAATGGTTTGGTACAGAACAAGTGCCAATATGGGTAGAAATAGAAACAAATAGCTTTGAACAAAATGGCCTCCACATTAAACAGGTTATTTGGCTTAGCTTACATTCTAAGTTAGGGAATGCCTCCTTTACTAACTGCATGGTCCAGCCTCTGGCAGTTCTGACTCAGACAAACAAGAGAATCCCACTGGTTGAAACAAGCTCATGGATGGCCCCATTGTGGGTATACCAAAGAACGGCACTAATTGATAGACTCTCGCAATTTAAGTGGTGGAGAGACAATAAATTTACGGTGGTGGCTGATCTGTTGAGGGGTAATAGACAGTGGTCTATTACAGCATTTAGGGAAGAACACCATTTACCATTAAGGGAGTGGCTTAATTTGTCCCAGATACATGTCAATATCTTCAAAGTAATCAAATGTAATGCCGCTGCAAGGACTACTCCATTTGAGAAATGTTGCCTTGAGAATCCGACTTGCAGACGGAATATCTCTATTATTTATAACTACCTAACAGACCAGACCACACCACCTAAATTACATCATCAACAATCTTGGGAGTCGGAATTTGCCATTGACTTAAACGAGGCTCAATGGAATAAAATACATAAACAGGCGGCAGGCTCCTTATTGAACGTAATATTGAGGGAAAATTCACACAAGACTATTTTGAGGTGGTACCTAACACCGGCTAGGTTGAAGCTTTCCAATCCTTCTTTGGAAGGTAATTGTTTTAGGGGGTGTACTGATTTAGGTACTCTTAAACATGTCCTGTGGGATTGCCCTAGGATTGCCCACATCTTGCTGGGGACATATGATATCTTGGAGAAACTCTGGGATTGCAGGATTCCCCAAAAACCGGAAGAAGCTCTTTTAGGTCTACCCATAGAGGGCCTTAGTAACCAGGCTCAACTTTTGTCACACCAAGTGTTTTTGGCAACTCGAGTTACGCTAGCTAAAGCCTGGAAATCGGGAATACCCACATATAGTGACGTTTTTACGTAAGCTTAAGTTCATATATGATATGAGCGTTATCTCAGCTGACCTGAATCAATCATACAAGAAATGGGCTTCATGCTGGGACACCTGGATCCTTAAGATCGGATGGTAAAGTTACAGAGTTCTCTAATTCTTAGGACAATCAGGGTGTGGATCCTGATTTTCCATGTCCCTCTCTTCTCCTGTTCTTCCTTCCCCCCCCCCCCCCCTTCCCTTTACCCTAGGCGTGTTTTTTCCTTTGTTTTTAGGTTACAAGTTCGATAACCTGTATTTTTATATGTAAGTAATCTGAATTCATATAACAAAAAAAGAGAGAGCAAGCAAAAAGTCGATAATTGAAGTTAAAAGGTTATTTATTTGTATGTTTATATTTTTCAAGGACATTGTCTATATCATTCTTGTTTTATCGTTGAAACATGTGTATTATTGTATTACCTTGATACTCTTAATAAAAAAATATTAAAAAAAAAAAAAAATGTATTTTTAGTCATTGACCATTATCATTAGTTATAAATATCAATGTTTTCATTATTTTGTGTCTCATAAATTAGAAATAATTTGTTAGAATAGTGTTATTATTTAGTGACATCATAGGGGATCTAGTTTGATGTTATCAGTGATATTATGAATGAGGTCATTTTTCATAGTATATGTAATGTCAAGGGTAATATCATAGCTGATGGTATTATTTATATCACCTGTCATATATGATGTCATGAATGATGTCATCAGATAAATCTTTGGAAGGGGAGGGAGATTTAAGGCTGCATGCTACCCTAACTTTTCCTTACGTTGCCCCATCTTGCACTGCAACCTTATACTTTAATACAGGTTTTAAATATAAAATACCTTTAAAAAATTGTACCTGCTTGAGTCTGCCCTCGGCAGCTCATGAAGACACAGACTCAGAAGTGCAGTGTTTAAAGTTAGCCAATCACTGATTATCTCTCAATAGCATGTGGTAGAATGTTGCTAAGAGATGGTCACTGATTGGCTAGAAAAGGACCCTACACAAAAAGTAGTATAGAGTGTGTGGCTTTATGAGTTGCGGGGGGCAGACTCAAGCAAATACTATTTGTTTGATTTTAGGATGTAGAAACAGAGCTTATAAACATTTCTTAATAAAATATAGTAAATACAAAAGTAAATAGATATATAGATATATTATATACTGTACCTTGCAAAAAAAACAAAAAAAAACAGAAACCTTCCCTATCGCTTTTTATTATTTGGATGCCACGTATGAGGACTTTCTAGTGGTTGCCCATCACTGCTCTATGGGGTCAAAAAAACTATTTATGTATATGAGAAAACATTAATAAAATAATTGCTTTAAACTTCTATTTGCTTATGTTCTTTCACTGTCAATCACAATAAAGAAATTCAAAGTAAAAGACAAAGACAAAAAAACTCCAGTTTCTTTTTATTTGACTTGTTAATATTCTGAAAAAGTTAAAGCAACTGATTCAACTAAATTATCAAATTAGAGCACAATGAATCTAAATTTAAACACTATTTCAGTAAAAGATAAATTATTATTTAAATGGGAAGTGGCAATGGTAGACTGTTTTACAAATATAATACTTAATGTTTTTGTTTAAAAGAAATAAAATTTGCGTTTTAAAAAAAGGAGGAAAAGATTATTCTTAATTTATTATACAAAACAGGGTGTGAGGACAAAGAAGCGCACAAAGATCCTGATAGTGTAGTACAATGGAAATTTAATAATGTCAAAAAAATAAAATTTCTTGTTCTCTGCTAAACGGTAGTCTTATTGGAATATAAATTATTGTGACAATACAAGATAAGGGGGTGTCTGATTGTAGAAAACACCTCCAGCTTAATCTCAAATCTCACTATGGGATCTGCATCGGTTATCCTCAGGAATGATGAGAGCTCTTATCACGGGAGCCAAAATTATAAAAAATTATAGTTAAAAAATGATAGTCTAAAAAGAACTATATCCACCTCAGGACATGAAATACAGCCCATGCGATGTATCCTTGTACAGCCTGGGCTGTATCTATCTTTTTTGAGCCCCTAGGCAGTGAAGTGGAGGAGCCCCTGCGAGTGAGTATGCAAGGTATGCATGGACCCATTTTTGCCTTTTATGTACGTGTAAGTTCCCTTTCGTGTTATAACTGTCTTGTTCTAGGTGGTTACCATCTAGTAACTGCAACATTTAATTTTTTTTTTGAGCCAGGAGTCATTTTTTTTAAGAAGTTGCGCCCCTCACAGGGAAGCACCCCTGCGCAGCTGCCTAGTTGGCCTAATGGTAATCCGGCCATGTGTACAGCTGCTTTTTTATTATACTATTACACTCAACTTATATATAGTCCAGAACAATTATTATTCTTACAAATCTTTATTTATAAAGGGCCAGTGTTTTACGTAGAGTACATCTGGTAAATTAGCAAATTACAGGTATATAAAAAAATCTTAGGTAAGTAGAAATACAAGTACAGGTTCAGTGCAATACAAATATGAAACAAAATGGGTCCGCAGACAGCTTTGTGTAACAGAAGTGAGTTCCCCAATTACAATTTAGAAGGTTATGTTAAAGTGTGATGCAGGAGGGTGACAGATGCAAGAGAGCAGTGATCAAGGCAGTGAGCTGATATCACAGAGTCAATATTTACATTTGCCTCTGCCTTTTTAAGGCAAGTAAAAAATATATTCCAACATATAAAAAACATTGCATTCAAATGTCTTAAAACGGGATGGTTAAGGCATTAGGGCGGTAACAGTTGTTATTATCCAAAATGTCAATTATTAACAATTGTTGAGCTAGCAGAATGTAACCCAAATCCTTATTAAGTCCTGTATTTTTGGTATTGTAGAATGTAATCATCTTCATTTCAAATGTTTCTTCTTGGTGTTTTTCATATTATCTATCAGTATTTTCATTTTCAGAATTTGAAAGGAATGATCATTCTGGGTGAAATGGTATCCAACCGGGGTATAGTGACAGTTTAATAGCCTGTCTGGGCAGATTCATCATTGGGTTCAGTTTTTGGTTGATTTTCCCAATGTAACACCCCATTTCCCTTACAGTACATTGTATTATAAAAAACAACTAATGTAAAACAAAATGTACATCAATGTGACCGTATCAAGTTATAGGCCTTGTTATGTGTGACTGTGTAATTTTTAGTGCTATATATATATATGATACGTGCCCTTGGAGCCAATGCATAAGGAAACATTGTATACGCTTTCCTATACCCTAATGATCTGAGACCATCTTTGCCTCAGTAGCACTTGGGCCCTACCTAGTAGAGGGTCCTGGTGCATTGCACCTATAGTAGCCCTACTCCAATTATCAATAATAATAATACTGTATATATTTGGATCTTCAATCAGACTATTTTTATAGTAACCTTTTGTTGATTTCCTACACACCAGTTTCAAGTAGTTTGGTTCTTCGATTGTTGATCTTTGGCCTATATGATATGGTGGGCCTTGCCCAGAAACAGTGACTCTTGAAAGAAGAGACACCATGACAGGATAGCTAGTAAAAGGAAATGGCAGGAATGAGCTGTGTGAGAGGGGGTGCTGTTGTTAAAGTTTGCACTTGCTGCTAATTTTCCATTTTATGTCTGAAAAAAATAATACATTTTGAAAGCCATTATGTCAGGCTGGAAATGTTCCTGAGTGGTTGCCTCATTTGCACACACATTGTTCTCCTGTTACACATGACAGTGCTAGCACCGCACCTTATTTATTCCATTTTTTAGCTTCTTTGCTAATTACTGAAAGGATTTAGTGACATTTTAAAAGGGAATCTTACCCATTCTCCCATTTACACCAGTGCATGCTGGGATTTTTGCATATTTTTCAATACAGAGAAAAATAAGTTGATACACGTGATAAATGATAAAGTGATTTGTCTTATTATCTGACTAGAATAATACACCCATTACTATTATCATATTTTATTTATAATGTGCCGACATATACCACAGAGTTGTATAAAAAGGATTATGACAAGATAATGTGTATAAATGAGTACAAAAGATGCCAAAAACTTCTTGCAAATATATCAAAGATTTTAATAAAGTTCAGGAGGTAAGTATCTTCTGGAAAAAAAGGAATATGAGAACAAGATGTCATGATTTGAAGATTGATGGGTAACATGCAAAAGTACTACTTTATAGTTAGGGTAATAGAAAAGTGCTACAGACCAGCTGAAGTGCTAGGGACATCCAGTTAAGGAATTTAAGCATCCTGAGGTTTAAAGCAACACAGTAGAGGTCCCAAATAATTAAAACATTTAGAAAATACTAAAAAGTGCTTTATCAGTTGAATGTTATTTAAAAATGTGCATTTTCTTAAAGTAAATTAATATTGATGTTTGCAATCTTTAGGTGACACTCAGAATTTTTGAGACATTGCCTTTAAAGACATTTTTAAGTTTCCTGGATTATGAATGCATCTAATAGAGGAAAATCAGTAGTGTATGAAAACATGTAATTGTATGAAAAGATACCAAAATAAACATTACCAAAACTCACCCTGATGTTCTAGCAAAATCTCTTGATTTTGCAAGCAGTTGCTTTGTTAGTTAAGACCCCTGGAACATCCCCAGAATTGATGTTCCTGTGACTTTAACTGCCAGATCGGCAGCTCTTGCAAGATCACGCAACTCGCATGATCTTGTGAGACCTGACTGTCAGAAGCCAAAGGCACAAGAAGCACAAGGCACAAGAGGTGAGGAGGATAGCGAGGGGGAAAGGGAGGTGAGGGGGATAGGGAGGTGAGGTGGATAGGGAGGGGGAGGTGAGGAGGTTAAGGAGGAGGATATATATATATATACTAGCTACTTGCCCATCAAAAATAACGGGATTAAAATAGTAAGGCTGGCAATGCTGTTTGCCACACAATGTGAGGCTTTGGCTCCTCTGAGCACCTGCGGCACTCATCGCATGCGCCTTAGGCACTCATTGTGAGCCTCTCCACTGCGTACTTCAACTTTCCTGCTTTGCACTGATCACCTTCGTTGCTCATCGCGAGCCCCACGCTGAGTGCATTTGGCGATCATCTCGTGGCTCCCAATGCGCCTTCAGCTGCTCTTTCCTCATTAACCTGCAAGTTTTGTGCTTGGAAATGCCACACTTTCTCCCCTGTCCCTTCCCTGTGTGTTTCTACTCTGTGTGTCAGCTGAATGTTTGCGCGTTACGCCTTGAATGCCGTTTGTTTTATTTTCAAAGTCTGGCGTGCCTGGCATTGTTGGTGTAAGTGTTACTGTCTTTGCCGTTGTGCATTTTGTAAGTCCTGCTTGCCTGGCTTTGCTCAGCCTCCGTTTTCATCCAGTTTCAGAATTTTTAAAAATTTTCGTCCGCCATTTTTTCCTTGCTTAGCCGATTTTGTATTGACAAAACCCCCAAATATGGTTCAAAATCGATTGCAACCTCACTCCCAGGCTTCCTGCAGCCTAAGTACTGTGCCGCTGCCTCGCTTCACTTTGCGGTTGTGCCTTCGCTTTATAAATTATAGGCCTTAATTAAGTAACCATCCAGCAGAAGAACTATAGGTAAATGTAGTAAAGGAAATGAGCAACACCTGAGAGATAGTTGGCTCTATAGCCATGGGTTTCTGACCATTTGCTAGAATGAAATATAGATTTGACCACAGATAAGAACAAAAAAAAACATCTGGACTGTCCATTCTATCTACCTACATGATTGACGTTTTTTTTAAGCATCAGGATGGTCTTATGTTTATTTTCCTTAACGGTTTGACTTCCACTAGAAGGCTGATTCACTTGTCTCGTACTTGTTTCTACAAAATTCTACTTTCTCACATTACTCCTAAATTCTCCACCTTCTAACTTCAAAACATCTTATTGCAAATCAGATAAAAGCAATATTTTGTTAATTCCTAAACAGAGTTAAATCTCAACTTTTGTTACCCAATTTGAGATTTAACTTAAACATTTTCTGATTTACTTGAAAAAAATGTCTTTGGATTGACCAGGAATCAAACCTTGACCCACTGCTTGGCAGGTAGCTTTGCTCACCACTATGCCACAAACACTTTAAAAATATTAGATAACAACGGAAACAATGAGAAGCATTTATTGATATGTGAACAGATTCAGCTTGCGATCTTTATTCAATATCTGTTTCAAGCAGTCTATCCTCAGCATTGTGCTTGTTGTACCTTGTTTTGTTCTGTACTTTGTCTGCAAGTGCTGCAATTGTGAAGTCGTCATTAGTCAGACAAGTAAACAGCCAGAGATGGAATTGAGTGTTCCCAGAAAATGCTAAACATCCATTGTGCACAGAGAACAGGCAGATTAGATGTTGGGGGATTATGGAGATGTGGATATTTAATTAAAAAATATTGATACTGTTTTTTTCACTCCTAGTTAGTATATACAGTATAATGTAGGGCACAGAGGGCAGCTCCTGGCTCCCTTGGCTCGACTGCAGTGCCCCTTGACCCAGCGGAGCCTAAGTGCCGATTAGATGATGGTCGCCCTCGGAAGGGACTTAGGCTCCCTATTAGGGGCTCCATATTGTCACTCCAGGGCCGGTCAGCTTGGTGTTCACACGGACAGGATTCTTGCTGCTGCTGCGAATAAGCAGTTGAGCTGGTGTTTTTTGTTTGTGTGTTTGGGTTGCTGGTGTGTTTTGTGTATGCTTGTCTTTGCTGTTTTTGCTTCTTTTTAAAATTAATTTCTGTTGTTTGTTATCGCTGCCAGTCTCATCCTTTCTTGCCCTTATTGTTCCATATAATGTTTTGCTGCCACACTAACATGGATGCAGGGGCGGCTGCAGATTTGGAGTGCCCCCTTGAGCAGTTCTGCTCTGCAGTGTGGCTCCAGGGCATGCATCCAGCAAGGGGAGGGGGGGAGGACACATACCCCCATTGTAGGTGATGGATTTGAGTTACAGCAGCCATCACCTTGTAGTACAAAGAGAGTTGGACAAGCAGGTGACGCAGGTGTGGGTTGCTCAAATCAGCACCGCACTTTCTGATATACCTTTAAGGCCGCTCATACTGTCTGACACACCTAATACTCCCGCTCTAGAAGCGGTCAGGGTAAAAGTAAAGGCAGGAGCCTTAGCAAAGTTCCAATATTTAAAAAAAAAAAGATTTGGTACATGTGCCAAAAACTGCAGAAAGTGACAGTTATTACTTAAAGGGATGGCACCAAGGCGGTAGTGAGGTTAAAACCAGGATGGCCATGCTGCGAATGAAGCGCATGCAGATCAAAAGCAACATGAAGATGGATGACAGGGCAGAGGCTGTCACATCAGGAAAGGTGGCACGCCCTGCTTGGACAAGAAAGGCTACAGCACGCTGTTTTGCTATGACTCATAAGAGTTAGAAAATGGTACCAGCTCACACCGCTACACGTTCATATAAAGACAGCAGACATGCAGCTGACTGTCCTAGACAGGGTGTGCAGTTGGGACAGAAAGAAACGGCAACGGTTGGGAGTGCTATCACAGCAGACCTTGACCTTGGTGGAGGAGACTGACTCTTTTCTCAGGATGACGGTCAGGTACAGTATTGATGACCCCAGAGCACAGACAGAGACGCAATAGTAATAGCTATTCTTGCCTTCCCAGGAGAACAAGGGATCGGCCAAGATACCATAGCTGCAGGTCTTGTTATTACAGCTGTACATGTTCCATCCCTGACTATGAGATGAGAGGTGGGAGATTCAAAGAAGTAAACCACTGGCAGGGCTACGGGGATGGAGGACATGGCCTGCTGAGAACACCCACCATACGTGATCTAGGTGAGATGGCGGGTAGCCTAGCAACTCATGAACCTAGTGTAACTAATCTGGGTCAGCAGGGTCAGGGTCACCAACTTTTCATAGCGGATCTTAGAGGAGTTTTAGACAACCACAAGATTTCTGATAGGGGGTTCAGAGAATGGGTGGTCGGCCTAGTAAGTAAGACTTGGAGCTAAAGTGTAGCTCCTGGTCTCGTCTCTCTTCCCTCCTCCCTCTCTTCCCCCTCCCCTCTCTCTCCCCCCTCTTCTCCCCCTCCCTCTCTTCTTCCTCTCCCTCTCTTCTACCCCTCTCTCTTTTCCATCACCCCTTTCTCCATTACCCCCCTCCCTCTCGATGCCGCTGCACAATTCCCCTGTCCCCTGCGCAGTAGGCATTACTCACACTACAAACTATTATAGGGACTAGCGACTTGCCCGTCAAAAAATGACAGCAATAAGATTGTAAGGCAGGTAATGCTGTTTGGTTGAGACATTAATTTTTGTTGGTGTTGGTAAATTGAGGTGTAAGTTCACTTGCAGAGGTCCTGGGTGCCCCCCCCCCCCTTGCTGTGGGTAAGCTTTTTATGTGTTTGTTGTGTGTATTTATTGTGTTTTTAATTTTTTCATGTGCGCGCAGTACGGGCGCTAAGGTTGTATTTTTGCGAGCTCGTAATGGTTTTTTTCTAAGTCCCGCGGCTCATATTTTTGGATGCTAAGTCCGTAAGCTCATTGCAGCCGACGTGGGAGCCTCCACCTCCGCAAATGCGGCCCCTCGCTTTGTGCAGTGTGTGCAGTGTAATACTGTGCGTGCGCGAGACCAAACCGTTAGCGTAGTTGTGTACTTCCCCATTGGCGTAAAATGGCGGGTAATGTGTGGTATGCGACTTAGCGGAATATCCGTAGGTCTTTTGTGGTGTTTTGCGAGTTTCTTGTGGTGTTTTGCATGTTTAGAGTGCTGTAGCCTCGTTTTCGTTTTGTTCGGTGGCCATTTTTTCTCTCGCTTAGCGAGTTTTTTTATTTTCTAAACACTTTTATTTTGAGTGAAATCAAGGTGTAAGTTGCTTTTTTGAGGTCCTGGATGCTCCCTCTTGCTGTAGGTAACTTTTTTATGTATGTCCTATGTGTATTTATTGTGTTTAGAATTTTGTAATGTTCGCGAGTTGCGTCCGAGTGTTGCGAGGTCGTAATGTGTGTTAACTTGTCTCGTATGTTGTTTGCGTTGCGAGGTAAAGTTTGCGAGGGTCGTAGTTGGTGTGTTGTGTTGTTTGCGTTGCGACGTAAAGTTAGCGAGGGTGGCAGTTGCTGGCAAGGAGCGCCTTGGCGATGCGAGCCCGCAAGCATTAGCAACAACTTGCATGCTCACAACTATATATGTGATTGTCTAACCAGGCTGAGTTTATCTAATATCTGAAGATGTAATGTTGTATGCATTACATTCATCATATGGAATTTACTTTCTATCTTATGTCACTGAGGCTTTTAGCAATATTATTTTTATTAACACATTTTATATATCACTATTGTAACCTTTTTTCCATCACATTCGATTTAATTCAGCATCATCCCCTTTTTTTTAATTATGCATCTGGCACTTTATACTCTACTGTTACATTTGTAGTATGCTACTTTTGAAAATGTAATATTATATTCTCTTTTTGCCAACTCTATTTTGCTTTTTCCAGGTCCAATTTTTAATTCACACTTAATTTTTTTGTACTTTTCTATATTTTAGATAATTTGTTATTTACAGAAATGGTATATTCATTATATTCACAATATGCATATACCTTTTCTGATTATAATCTTAGCCATTGACACAATATCAATTCAAAATAGTGTATTTTTTTGCACCTTTTTAACTCACCAGGCGGCGCTATCCATCCTTTTATATTAATAAATTGACTTTTTGGTATTTTGCTTCTAATAAATGTTCTCCTTTTCTTTTTTTCATTTTGTATATACAGTTGTGCTCAAAAGTTTGCATAACCTTGGCGAATTGGTAATATATGTACCATTTTCAAAGAAAACATAAGTGAACAGGCAAAATACATTTCTTTTATTTCTTATGGGATTCATATTCAACTGTAGGTTATAGAATGGCACAATCATAAAACAAAACATGGCAACAAAGAAAAAAAATGCAATGACCCTATTCAAAAGTTTGCATGCCCTTAGTTCTTAATACTGTGTTTTGCCCCCTTTAGCATCAATGCCAGAGTGCAGCCTTTTTTAATAGTTGTCTATGAGGCCCCTAATTCTTGCAGGTGGCATATCTGCCCACAAGCCCACCTTCACCTTTTTCTGCTGTAACCACTGGAGGGTCAACTTTGCCTTGTGCTTAGGGTCATTGTTATGCTGCAAAGTCCAAGAGCGTCCCATGCGCAGCCTTCATGCAGAAGAATGCAAATTGTCTGCCAGTATTTTCTGATAACATGCTGCATTCATCTTGCCATCAATTTTCACAAGTTCCCCATGCCTTTAGAGATCACCCCTCCCCCCCCCCAAAAAAAAACACATCAGTGAGCCACCACCATGCTGAACAATGGGAATGGTATTCTTTTCACTATAGGTCTTGTTGACTCCTCTCCAAACATAGCACTTATGGTTGTGACCATAAAGCTCTATTTTGGTGTTGTCACTCCAAATTACAGTGTGCCAGAAGCTGTGAGGCGTGTCAAGGTGTTATCAGGCATATTGTAACCAAGCTTTTTTGTGGCATTGCGCAGTAAAGGCTTCTTTCTGGCAACTCGACCATGCAGCTCATTTTTTTTTGTCGTATTGTTCTCCTTGAAACAACCACATTGTCTATTTCTAGAGCAGCCTGTATTTCTCCTGAGGTTACCGGTGGGTTTTTCTTTGTATTTCAATCAATTCTTCTGCCAGTGTGGCTGAAATCTTTTTTTTGTCTACCTAACCTTGGCTTGGTATCAAGAGATCCCTGAATTTTCCACTTCTTAATAAGTGATTGAACAGTACTGACTGGCATTTTCAAGGCTTTGGATATCTTTTTTTCATCTTTATGAAGTTCCATTACCTTGTTACACAGGTCTTTTGACAATTGTTTTCTGCTTCCCATATCTCAGCATCTAGTCTGCTCAGTGCATCTACTTGAGATCTACACAGACACTAATTGCAATTTAAAAAGCCACTGGTGTGGGAAATTAACCTTTAATTGCCATTGTAACCTGTGTGCGTCACCTTGTGTGTCTATATCAAGGCCAAACATTCCAGAGTATGTAAACTTTTGATCGGGGCCTTTTGGGTGATTTCTGTTATCATTATGATTTAAAAAGGAGCCAAACAACTACAGTATGTGATAATAAATGGCTTTATATGATCACTTTCCTTCAATAAAATACATTTTTTGCATGCTCAGTCATATTTTCAAAATAAATGCCAAAAATTCACAATTTCTGCCAGGTTATGCAAACTTTTGAGCACAACTGTATATATATCACAGGAAATATTCCATGGCTATGAAATAGAGGTTTTGAAACCACTCACTGCTAAATATGCAATAAAAAGCTATAATTATATATATACTAGCGACTTGCCCGTGAGAAATGATAGGGCAATACAATTTGAAGCCATAGTAATGCTGCTATGTATATGTAGTTAAGTAATAATTAATGATTTATTAAATCAATTAATATAGTTTAATTATTTGTAATGGATATATGCAGCGAGCAATAGGTTGAAGAGCTAACAAGCTGTATAGAATATACATTGTAAGTGTTCGTGACCTGCTTATAAAGTGTAATGAATGTTTGAACTGTGCATTCTAAATAGGCTGCGTGCGCGAGGTGAAGCCGTTGATTTATTGTGTAAAGCGGCATTGTATAGTCGTAAAGTTATTAATGTGGTACTTGTCTCTTGAGCATTTTCCGGCTTTTGTAATAGTGTATCGTAGTGTGATGTGTAGAGTGCTACGTGTTTTGCAGTGTTTTGCACGGTCCGGGGTCTTGCAGCCTCGTTTTCATTTTTTTCGGCTTTTCGTTCCACCTCACTCACAGACATCCTGGCTGTTGCCCATGCTGTCTGTAATGTTTTTGGAATTTTTGGGGGTGTATTTAGTGTGTTTTTCAGGTTTTTTGTTCGGCCGCTAATCACTTAAATTTTGGCGTCTCGTATCTATTTTTTTTTCTAAGTCCTGCGTCTTGTATCTTTTTTTTTCTAAGTCCCGCTCATCGCCTAAGTCGTACGCAGTTTGACAACTATTATATGTGATATATATATATATATATATATATATATATATATATATATAATCACTATAATAGTTTTCATAGTAGGTAACGGTGTCATCAAACCGCGTGGCCATGACATCATCGGGACCGAGGCGTAAAGCAGCCGGCAGCCATGATGCATTCAAAGACATCACAGTGAAAACACATCGTAGATAGACACAGACCTGAGTGACTGAGAGAGAGGGAGGGAGGTACAGAGAGTGAGCCACAGCACAGAGAGACAGACAGCAAAGTGAGTGAGAGAGAGGGAGGGAGGATAGAGGTACAGAGAGAGAAAGAGACGCAACACAGAGAGACAGACAGCAAAGTGAGTGAGTGAGTGAGTGAGTGAGGGAGAGAGGGAGGGAGAGAGAGACACACACAGCACAGACAGACAGCAAAGTGAGTGCGAGCGAGAGAGGGAGGAGAGAGGTACAAAGAGAGAAACACAGCACAGAGAGACAAGACAGCAAAGTGAGTGAGAGAAAGGGAGATATAGAGGTACAGAGAGAGACACACAGCACAAAGAGACAGACAGCTAAGTGATTGAGAGGGAGCAGAGAGGTACAGAGAGAGACACACAACACAGAGACAGACTGCAAAGTGAGTGAGAGAGAGAGAGGGAGATAGAGTTACAGAGAAAGAGAGACAGCACAGAGAGACAGATAGCAAAGTGAGTGAGAGGGAGGGAGAGAGGTACAGAGAGAGAGTGCACGAAGACAGACAGAACACAGACAGCGCACAGAGAAAGAGAGAGAGATCGCACAGACAGATAGCGCAGAGAGAAAATGCACAGAGAGCACGCATAGAGAGAGAGCACAGAGAGAGAGTACACAGAGAGAGAGTGTACAGAGAGAGTGCACAGACAGAGAGCACAGAGAGGGAGACAGGAAGGGGTACAGAAAGAGAAGTACAGAGCTGACAGCGCACGCAAACAGTGAGAGAGCGCACAGACAGAGTACACACACAGAGAGCGAGAGAGAGCACACAGACAGAGTGCACAGAGAGAGAGACACAGAGAGAGAGAGGGATACAGAGGGAGAGCACATGAAGACAGAGAGAATACAGACAGTGCACAGAGAAAGAGAGTGCACAGACAGAGAGAGAGAGAATTCACAGAGAGTGAGCATAGAGACAGAGCACACAGAGAGAGAGAAAGAGAGAGGAAGGTAGAGAGGTACAGAAAGAGAGAGACCCAGCACAGAGAGACAGACAGCAAAGTGAGCGAGAGAGATAGGGAGATAGAGAGGTACAGAGAGAGAGAGAGAGAGACACCGCACAGAGAGACATATAGCAAAGTGATTGAGAGAGGGAGATAGAGAGGTAGAGAGAGAGCACAGAGAGACAGATAGCAAAGTTAGTGAGAGAGAAGGAGAGAGGTACAGAGAGAGACACACAGAGAGAAAGAGGGGTACAGAGCGAGAGCGCCCGAAGACAGAAAGAACACAGACAGCGCTCAGAGAAAGAGAGTGCACAGACAGAGAGCGCAGAGAGAGAGAATGCACAGAGAGCATGCACAGAGAGAGATCACACAGACAGAGTGCACAGAGAGATAGTGCACAGGACAGAGAGCACACAGAGAGAGAGATAGGGAGGTGTACAGAGAGAGAAGTACAGAGCAGACAGCGTACAGATAGAGGGAGCGCACACAGAGAGAGAGTGCACACAGAGAGAGAGTGCACACAGATAGAGCCCACACAGACAGAGCACAGACAGAGAGCGCACAGAGAGAGAGACAGAAAGGGAGGGGTACAGAGCTGGCAGCGCACACAGACAGCAAGAAAGAGGGCACAGACAGAGCGTGCAGAGAGAGAGAGAGAGAGAGTGTGCACAGAGTGAAAGTGCCCAGAGAGCGCAAACACAGACAATTCAAGATAATATTCTATAATACCGGGCAAGTTACTAGTATATATATATATATATATATATATATATATATATATATATATATATATATATAATGTATTTAGTTTTGTGTGCTTTATTTTTTTAAGAAGTCTTTAAAAAATAAAATTTCTTCAGGGTCGTGAGACGACAGATAACACCAGACGTATTTTAAATTTGATTGATGTAGCGTCGGCTCAAAAAACACCTTTGATGCTTCTCTCTCTCAATGCCGAAAAGGCCTAGAATTGACTGGGTGTACATGGCCGACACTTTACATAAGTTTGGCCTACAGAAAGTGATAAGCTGGTGAAAGGTATCTTAGCATTGTATTCTGTTCCAAAAGCATATGTGGCATATCAGGGGTTTAAATCACAATCTTTTAAAATAACAAGAGGGACGTGCCAGGGTTGTCCTTTGTCCCCCCTCCTTTTTGCACTGTGAATTGAACCCTTAGCTACAGCCATCAGGGAAAACTCGAATATAAAGGGAGTTGTTATGCTAACTGTTACTGAGCCTCTGACCAGTCTCCCTAATCTATATTATGCTCTTGGACTTTTTGGTGGCATTTCTGGCTTTAAAATTAATACGAGTAAGAGCGAAGTGTTAAATGTGTTTTTTATCAAAGCATTTAGAATTCCAATTATCAGGGAACTTCTCCTTTAAATGGATTCCACACCATCTTAAATACTTTGGGGTTTATATCCCTAGACAATCGGGCCTGACGTATTTAGCAAATTTCTCTGCACTTACTACTCAAGGACACGTGGTCCTCCTACAAAATCTCGTGGCTAGGGATTAAAATTAATATCTTGCCCAAGCTTCTGTATCTTTTTCGCACTATTCCAATGGCTGTTTGCACCAAGGACCTCTAGGGGTTCTTCAGGGGGCAATCTCTTGCTTCATTTGGGATCGTAAAAGGCCTAGAATAAATAAGAAGGCCATGATGGCATCTAAAGCTAAAGGAGGGTTGGCTGTGCCGGATTATTCAAGTATTATAAAGCTGCCAGATTAGCCCAAATCACCAAGTGGTTTGGTAAGGAACACCTACCAGTGTGGGTGGAGGTAGAAAAAGATATCTTTGAAGAAAGTGGCCTTCACCTTAGACAAGTATTATGGCTTTCCCTACATCTTAAATTGGGTAATTCTTCCCTTCCCAAATGCATAGTTCAGTCTTTGGCTGTTCTGACTCAGACGAACAAGAGAACTCCGCTTTTAGAAGCAGGTTCTTGGCTTACCCCACTGTGGTTATTTCAGAAGTGAGCATCAATAATAAACAGATTTTCACAGTTTAAATGGTGGATAGATAATCAGTATACAATTGCTGCTGACCTGTTAAAGAAAAATTGACAATGGTCCCCTACAACATTTAGAGACCTACATCATTTGCTTAACTTATCCCAGATTCCTTTTTAATATATCTCGGGTAATAAAACTTAACTCTTCTGCTAAGGTCACTCCATTCGAAAAATTTTGTTTTAATGGCAAACGGAATATCTCCATTATTTATAATTACTTAATGGACCTAACCACACCGTCCAAACTCCACGGTCAACATTCTTGGGAGTCAGAACTCGCCATCGATATAACTGATGCACTTATGGAATAAGATACATAAGCAGGCCACAGGCTCCTCGCTAAATATTATACTTAGGGGAAATGCACAAAAAAACATTTTGAGGTGGTACTTAACACCAGCTAGGATGCAGCTATCTAACCCGACAGTGGATGGTAACCACTAAACATGTTCTCTGGGACTGCCCTGAGATCGCCCACATTTGGTTGGAGACCTATGATATTTTGGAGAGACTATGGGGGCAGGGGATTCCCCAAAAGATGGTCTCAGTAAAGAGGCTCAACTCTTATCACACCAAGTTTTTTTAGCAGTGAGGATTACGTTAGCCAAAACATGGAAATCGGCAGTACCAGAATATAGTGCAGTTTTGATTAAACTTAAATGTATATATCTCAGACAACTTGGACCAATCATATAGGAAATGGGCCTCATGTTGGGACACTTGGATTCTTAAGATTGGTTGCTAAATATGTAGAGTAGGATAATAGTTTAGGATGCCCCCTTTAAGAACAAACATAACTCTGAACTCCTTTTCCTTGTGCCCCTCTCTTACCCTCTTTCTTCTTCTTTATTCTCTGTGTGCTATCAGCCTTTACGGTTGTACTTTATCACGTACATATGCATGTAATATGCTTTCAGCTTAACTTAAAACAGAAATAACAGAAATGTCAAAGTTAGGTTTAAAAAGTTATATGTATGTGTTGTCATTTATTAAGTGTACTGGTTATGTTACCAATGTTTTATTTTTGAAACACTTGTGTTATGGAATTAACCTTGTATTCTTAATAAAAAAATATATTAAAAAATAAATTAAAAAATACACAGACTGTGAAGTGCAGTGTTTCAGATTAGCCTGTCATTGACCTCTAACAAGTAGCATGTTGCAGAATGTTGCCACTGATTGGTTACTATGAGTCAGTCCACACCATGTACCCGTATTTTTCGCCGTATAAGACGCACTTTTTCTTCCCCAAAACTGGGGGAGGAAAGTTGGTGCGTCTTATACGGCGAATATACCTTTTCAAACTGCCTCTGTCCTCTTGATCTCACCCCAGCGCTTCCTACCAGCATCGCGTCGGCCGGTACGTCCTAGTGACGTCACACACGCAACGCTACAGTACACGAGGAGTGCTGGTAGGAAGCGCTGGGGTGAGATCAAGATGGCAGAGATCAGAAGAAAGGTGAGGATCAGGGGGGTCAGGGAGGATCAGGGGGGTCAGGGAGGATCAGGACTGTCAGGGAGGATCAGGAGTGTCAGGGAGGGTCAAGGGCTCCCAAATGCTCCCAAATGCTGCAGTATATGGATATGTATGTGTATGTGTGTATGTGTGTGTGTGTGTGTGTGTATGTGTGTGTATATATGTATGTATGTGTATGTATATTTATGTGTGTATGTGTATGTATATTTATGTGTGTATGTATATGTATATCTATATATATATATATATATATATATATATATTTGTGTGTAATGTAGGTGTGTATCTGTGTGTAAAGTGTATTTGTGTTTGATTCAGATTTTTTTTTTTCTTGTTTTCCTCCTCTAAAAACTAGGTGCGTCTTATCTGCCGGTGCGTCTTATAGGGCGAAAAATACGGTACTTAGAAGTAGACTGTCTTCGTGAGCTGCAGAGTGGAGAAACCAGTCAATAACTATTTGTATGATTTTAAACAGAAAAAAATAAAATAAAGTACACACTAATAAAGATATAGATATATTATATTCCTAAGGGAATATAACCTTCCATGTTCCTTTCAATTTGTCTTATTATATTACCTACAAGAGTCTGCATTATGGATAACCCATACTGTCATTTGACATAATCACTCATTAGATATCTGATCTGCACAATCTAATGTGATCTTTCCTTCATGAGATAATAATCTTCAGATAATATAACAGTTCTCCTGTTTAAAGTGGCAGTATACACAATTTGTTCCTATTCAGCTACTATGGCTCCAAATAAAAATAAACAATTTTGAGTTGGCTGTTTCATTTTAAACTGTACTATAGCATATCTTTCAACATTTCAAGAGGCCAAACCGGGTCACATATTTTTGAAAACAGACACACTGTTTGCCAGTGCTATTTCAGGTCACTAGATATATATGTTTAGTATATGGACATTGATCTATAGCACATATCAGCACTGGCTGATGGGCCTAATGGGCTTGCAAATAGTCTGTAAAAAGATTTTCTTATCCATTCCATCTGGGGAGTTGCAGAAACCAAGGAACAGGCAAGTACCCAGTGTCCATGGAGAGCATTTGCATCCCCAGAGCATAATATACTATGTAGACTCATGTGCTAGACTTTTCTAATTTATATGGCTCTTGTAGGCCAATAGTCAACATGTCCCTTCAGTTTCACAAAATGTACCGTAAGCAACTGGTCTATGAAGTAACTGAGCAAGTAAGCCTAAAGATACCAGCTCTCGTGGACTTGTTGGCTGAATTTATAGAATATGACATTTGAGAAATATTGCCCACAATTACTGTGCTCCCTCATCTGCCGAGAAGTCTGAAGACCCCCAGAGAGATACAGCTGCTTCTCTGATAACTTTAACTACAGGAGCAAGATGTTTTAATTTGCCATTGACCATTTATAAAGTTCATTAATTAATTTAAAAAAGCAATACATTTATTTTCCAAGTTCAGACAAAGCTGCTGCTGGTCTCCACGTAGTGTAAGATAAGTGGGCAGAGGGGGCTATTTCTAGCGAGCATTCTCACAATGAACGTGCTCTCTGCCTGCTAGTGCAGTACATACAATATATAAGTCAGTTTTGCTGGTGTAGGACAGGATGTTTTTCTCGCCACCCCCCAGTAACATGTCTGTTTTAATTCACACGCTCTATGCCCTACTGAGCAGTGACCTTCTCCCTCTCCCAAGCCTCTGCTGGGACACTGAGCTCAGAGAGGGGTCATGGGGCAGCTGGGACGCAGTGTGTCTGTTTATATATGTGTATACAGGCATCTGTCTGAGGCCATGAGACATGCAGTAATCTGTCTACAGAGTCACACTGGGAGCTGGGGTGGGCTTGGAGTGGGAACTGGGAACATTTATAGTGGGACCAGGCCTGGGTTTATAGCTGCCAGGTAGAGGAAACATAACTACAGCATGATTTGCAGATTTGCCCTTTTCGGCATCAAAATGTATTGTTATGGAAGGACTACATACTGAGAAATTCTGTTGGGAAGCTGACCTGCTTGACACATGTAGATCTGAAATAGAGAAAAGTCTAATTTAATTTACTAAAAATATTTGGCAAGCCATTTATGTTTTCCTGTTCCCCCAACACAAAATAATAAGTTGTAAGCTCTGCATGACAAATGACAATGACACACATATATGTATGTGTGTATGTAAATAAATATATATAAATAAATATATATATATATATATATATATATATATATATATATATCACATATATAGCTGTGGAACTTTGCGACTGTTCTGAACGTTTGCAATGTTGGTAACACACTAGCGTCCCTCATGAAGCGAGGAGAGCTGTTGACGTGCGTGTGACTTAGACTGCAATGAGCGCCAAAGGCTAAGCGAGGAAAAAAATGGCGGCCGAAAAACGTAAAAAAAAATCTGAAACTGGATGGAAACGAGGCCAAACAAAGCCAGGCACGCGACATTTCGAAAATACACAAAGGCGCAGACAGTAACACTTACACCGACAACGCCAGGCACGCAGGACTTTGAAAAATAAAACCAACGTCAGTCAGTGCGTAACTCACAAACATACAGCAGACACACAGAGGAGAAAGACACAGGGAAGTGACAGGGGAGAGATAGTGGAAAGAGACACATGGCATTCCCAAGCACAAAACTTGCAGGTTAATAAAACCTGCAATGAGCGGCCTGTACAGTAGGCGGGAGGAAAGGCTCACAATGAGCGCCTTAAGGCGCTCATTGTGAGCCACGCGATGAGCACCGAAGGCGCAGATACTGGCATTGGGCAGAAACAAGGGGAGGTTCATAGCAAGACCCATAGCAGCAGGAAAACAGGATAAAATGGGCTGCTCCACAGCAATGCAGTGAAATGGACCACATAATACGGGAGGCAACACTGAAGCCATATGCCACTGCTCC
Organism: Discoglossus pictus; assembly: GCA_027410445.1. Classification (NCBI taxonomy): domain Eukaryota; kingdom Metazoa; phylum Chordata; class Amphibia; order Anura; family Alytidae; genus Discoglossus; species Discoglossus pictus. The sequence goes on from CM050167.1 coordinate 94,185,836, forward strand.
TGCGGCAGATAAGGAAGCTGCTCAGGTTATCCGCTCACAATAGACTTGGACTTCCAAAATGGTGGCAGAGTGAGTAAAACCTTATCTCACCATTTCAGGGACTCCATCTCTCCTTCCCATTGCTTGACACCTCTCTCTCACACCCGACCTCTAACAATTGTCACTGGTGACCAAGCACATAAAAAACTAGGCATAGATCTCACCCTAACCTCCAAGCACATCACTTTGGAAGGAATCACACTAGGTAGTGACACATACTGTACCTTCCAAGATCCATAATCATCTGCACCAGCTCCTTCCATAGATACCCTCCTTATCTTCAGGCCATATTCCATATTGGGTCCTACTGGGCTCTCTTGCCACATAATCAGACTTGAAAGTGGCATACAAGAACTCTTCCAAAAAATTAAAGAAATGATCAATAAATATCTGACATCAAAAAAGATGTCCAAGACTTGGGAGCAAGGGTCGCCTCTTTGGAATATTCCAAAGAAACCATATGGGAAGAGTTAATAAACCTAAAAAGTCACTCACAAGCTCTAGACAAGACAATAAAAGATCTTAGGAACCATACTGAAGACCTTAACAATCGAGGCACTCAAAATAAACTAAGATTTCTGGGTGTACCTGAATCTATCACTCCACCCAAGATCCCGAAATATCTATGTCTCTCTTTACAACCATTATACAGAATAAAACATCATCTGACATCAAATTTGACTGAGCCCTTAGAGATCTGCACTCAACAGTATCAGCAAAAGACCCACCCCCACCCCAGAGATTTAATTGTCTACTATTAGTCTCTCATGAGGGGATGTCTTGCAGCTCTGGTTGAGCTGCCCACCTTCCTAAAAGAGCCAAACCGAATTCCCAGCTCCAACCCGGGACCCACCTGTTCCCCAAAACCCTCTCCATGATCTTTACATGTCCTGTCTAGATTCTAATATGCAAAGACTCTTGTGTTGTATTCCTACCTAAAGACACTTTTATAACCATAATGTAACCAACACACAAATAATCAGACTCAGCTTTCCTGACCACCCCCAGCTCTCTTTTTTTCTTCTCTCATCTTGCCACCCTTCATGCCCCCGAGTCCTGGTCGCAACTACTCTATCACCAGACATACAAGAGCTTGAAGGGGTGGAACGGGGCTCAACCTCAACTGAACCATAAGTTGGCAAAATGCCCATCCCAAACGCAAATTCTCTTAAAACTTATCTCTTAATACTCTTTAGCTTTATCTGACTTCCACCACTTGAAAGCAAATTTTGTTGAATTTACAATAAACCCATTTTTACAAAGATAAACACTATCCAACATCATACATCATCTCTGACTGCACACATAAATGGAGTAGACATACTGATTAGCAGACAAACTCCATTCAAACTATCTGAAATGAAAAAAGACCCAGAAGTTGGATGCTTTTTTTCTGAAAGGCAGCCCTATGACCATTGCTGGACTTTACGCCTTAGGGAGTTCAGCTGCACCTCGCTGACGAGGCCCATAAAGGCCAAAACGCGTCTGTGGTTTGCTATTTCTCCTGTTCAGGGTAGAATTGCCTGGTATTTCGGGGCTGGGTCACTCTTTTGAGTGGGACCAGACTGATATACTACAGGATATTTCTCCCTGTGAAGGGCACATGTGAGCTAAAAGAGATTGCTCTCAGATTGGCGTATCATGGCCATAGAACTAACCTATTAAGGTTGGTTCGTTCTCCTCTGACTTTGTTGTTTTGTATATGCAAATTACCTTTAGGGTTTAGTCTCCCTAAGGGTAATAGGGGACTCCAGACGTGGACCCCTTGCTCACTGTGCCTTAGGGAGTTTAGCTGCACCTCACTGACAAGGTCCATAAAGGACGAAACGCTGTTTCTCCTGTTCAGGGTAGAATTGCCTGGTATTTCGGGGCTGGGTCACTCTTTTGAGTGGGACCAGACTGATATACTACAGGATATTTCTCCCTGTGAAGGGCACAAGTGAGCTAAAAGGGGTTACACTCAGAGTGGCGTATCATGGCTATAGAACTAACCTATTCAGGTTGGTTCGTTCTCTGATGAGCACCTCTGACTTTGTTGTTTTGGACTTTACACTCCCACCATAAAACAACATCCTAGCAATCCTCCAAGAGATAAAATAAGGTTGTCTATTACTTGGAGGTGAATTTAAAGTCCTACTCCATCCCTCTATATGCACATATCATGGTTGCTCATTTATATGCTCTTCTGCTTTAACCAAATTAAGAGATTGTTTATACCACTACTGCCTAATTGATGTGTGGCATACACAATATAGCACCAAGAAAACCCCACAACTCATATTTAAGATTAGGCTATACTTTGAACAAGTCACACTGCTTCTATCGACCATGCAGGAGTATCATGCACCCTCCAGTGGCCTAACCAGATAGAGTCTGATAACTTACTGAATATCTGTTAAAAGACAAAGCCATTTGTGACTCCATCATAAATACCTTACAACACTACTTCACATGGAATACACCCAAACATACAAAGCCTACACATGGCCGGATGCACATAAATGTATAATAACACTAGAGTAGATTGTTCTTGCAGAAACACTATGTCCCTAATTATCACATCAAAGCAGCTAATGAGTATTCACAAACAATACGTTTGCATAGATAAACAGCACACACAATGGTGATCTCATCCATCTACTCTAGAGAAAAATGGCTAATGTACAGCTAGTGTAATGAAGCGGGGCGAGCCAGTGCCGCCGTCACACATGCGAGTCTCGCAAAGCCAGGGGAAGCAGCCACGCAACACTTAGGCTGCAATGAGTGCCGAAGGGTGCTCATTGCATCCAGCGGTGCCATCACACATATGAGACTCGTGAAGCGAGGCGATGCAGCCACGCAGCACTTAGATTGCAATGAGCACCAAAGGCACTCATTGCAGCCAGCGGCACCATTGTAGCCAGCGGCGCAGCACTGTTCAAGCACGTAACTGTAAAAACATATCAAAACAAAAATAAAACATGTACAAAAAATTAGTACGCACTCACACACAGCACAGGGGGAGACACAGGAAGTGTGGGAGTGAGGTTGCAAGCGAATTGCACCCATATTTTCAGAAACAGTATGAAAACGAGGCTCAGCAAGCCCAGAATCGCAGAACATACAAAATATACGAACAACGCCAGACATGCGGGGCTTAGAAAATACACCACACTGAACACACTAACACTTACAACAACAACACCAGGCACACGGGACTTAGAAAATACACCACACCGAACACACGACACTTACAACAACAACAACAGGCACGCTGGATTTTGAAAATAAAACCAACGGCAGTCACACTGAGCAAACATTCAGCAGACACACAGAGGAGAAAGACACAGGGAAGGGACAGGGGGGAGATGCTGCAAAGAGACACATGGCATTCCCAAGCGCAAAACTTGCAGGTTAATGAACCCTTCAATGGCAAGAAGAAATGCTGGCAATGAGTGTCAAAGGCACACATCGCAGGGCTCACGATGAGCACTGCGAGCGGGAGAGGCTTGCAGCTCATTGCAAGCCCCGCAATGAGCCCCGAAGGCGCTCAACGTGAGGCTCGCCATGAGTGCCGAAGGTGATCAGTGCAAAACAGGAAAATTGAAGTGCACGGGGGGAGAGGCTCGCAATGAAGGTGCTCATTGCGAGCCATGCGATGAGCGCAAAAGGCGCTCAGCGCAGGTTTAGCAATCAGCGCTGAAGGTTCTCAGAGGACCAAAAGCCTCACATTGTGTGTCAAACAGCATTGCCAGCATAACAATTTTAATCCCGTCATTTTTGATGGGCAAGTTCCTAGAACATTTAAATAAGTATTATAATTTTGTGTTTCCTGATTCTTATTGCCTCATTAGTCATTTAATTGTGTTTTATATATTATTGAATATAATTGATTCTGTTACTGTATCTTAATCTTATATGTAATATTTGCTTCAAACTCTGTTACATTATGAAAATCAAATAACTTTTTATTACAAAACAACATATGATATGATAGAAACCTTCAAATATATTAAAGGACTTAATAAAGTTCAAGAGAGATGCATCTTCCAGAAAAAGAGGAATGCAAGAACAAGTTGGAAAATTTAGATTGAGAAACAAAAAATCGAGATTTAGCTCTGTTTAGTAATTATTAACAACATGTTGTCTTCATTTGATTTGCAAAAATACATTTTATTCAATGTTTGGAGGTGGAAGCTAGACAATTTATGAGTAATGTGAGAAAGTACTACTTTACAGAAAGAGTAGTAGATGAATGGATAAACTTTCCAGTGGAAATAGTAGGGTTAAACCAGTTAAGGAAATTAAAGGGACATGGAATGCACATTTTTCTATCATGCATTTTAAAAAAAAAGCTTTTTAAATATAATAAAAGTGTCTTTTCTCATGAACAGAATATTTAATAAAACATATATATATATATATTTATATATATATACAGTAGACTCTCAGGTATCCAGCACCTATGGGTATTGGTAGATGCTGGGTAGTAAATGTAGTTTCTGGTTGCTTGAGAGTTACTATTACAAGAGGCCTAGATTAGCTGCACATAGGATGCTCTGCTGAGTATATTTGTCAGTGAGGGCTCATGACTGTCTGCTTCCAGGTAAAACTGAATTGCAGAGACATACCGTGGATGTAATCTAGGTGCCATCTTGTGGCATGACAACCTGACTCCTGGCATTTGTTGAGCCCTATAAAATGTAATTTTTATTTTAAGTACAGTATTCCATCGATAATCTGGTTGCTTGAGAGTTCTGGTTGCTTGAGTTCTGGTTAACTGAGAGTCTACTATATACATATACACTAGCGAATTGCCCGTCAAAAAATTACGGCAATCAAATCGTAAGTGAGCTAATGCTGTTTGGTGTAATATATGCAGGAAGCATTCTGTTGAAGAGCTGGCAATCTGTTTTCATGTTGCTGCAGCATTAGTGGTGTGGAGCTGCTGTGTAAGCGTGATGAATGTGTGCAGTGTAATAGTGTGCGTGCGCGAGACCAAACCGTTAGCGTAGCTGTGTACTTCCGCATTGTATAAGTTATTGTTCTAAAATGGCGGCTAATGTGTGGTATGCGGCTGTGGCTGACTTAGCGTCCTTCGTTTTAAATGTCGTCCGACTTTTTCTGAATATCCCGTAGCTGTTTGGTGGTGTTTTGCGTGTTTAGAGTCCTGTAGCCTCGTTTTCGTTTTGTTCGGCGGCCATTTTTTCTCTCGCTTAGGTGATTTTCGGGTGTTTAAACTCCGAAATGTATACATAAATCAAGGTGTTACTTCACTTGCTGAGGTCCTGGGTGCACCACCTTGCTGTGGGTAAGCGTTTTATGTGTTTGTTGTGTGTATTTATTGTGTTTCTAATGTGTTTGGGGTTGCACGGGTTGCGTCTTTGTTTTTTAATCTCGTACGTCTTTTTCAGCAATTCCGTAGGTGTTTGGTGGTGTTTTGCGTCTTTAGACTGCTGTAGCCTCATTTTCGGGGTTTTTCGGCGGACATTTTTTCTCTCGCTTAGAGAATTTTTCAGTGTCTAAACTCTTTTATTTTGAGTTAATTTGAGGTGTAACTTCAGTTTTTGAGGTCCTGGATGCCCCCTCTTCCTGTAAGTAAGCTTTTTATGTATGTGTTGTGTGTATTTATTTTGTTTTTCATTTTTTCATGTGCGCGGGTTGCAGGCCGATTTTGGCGAGGTCGTAATTGGTCGTAACGAGTCTCGTATTTTTTTTGCGAGATCCGCAGTTGCTGGCAAGGAGCGCCTTTGGCAACAACTCGCATGCTCACAACTATATATGTGATATATATATATATATATATATATATATATATATATATACACAACCTGTGTGAATCTGTGCCTATTTAGATGCTTGTGTGCTTGGCAGCTAAGTGGTTAATATGAGAGATCCCCATATAGTAGTGTTCTGTATATACTGTCACTGTGCAGTCTCTCTGTTTGTTTTGCTGTCTCCTGACCCCCCAGAGCTCCTGTTTATGTCACCCAGTGTAATCTGATTTCAGCTGTGTGCCCACAGGGGCCGGGGCATTTCCACAGTTAGGTGGAGGGCAGCCCAGGACTGCAGGCAGCTTGCTTGGCGATTCATTAGCACCAAATCCAATCGGCCGGATGGAAGGAGCCTGATTACCCTCAGATCCTCGCGCTGCTTCACAGGGCAAATCAAATTTGGCTCGAACAGTGGCTGGTTAAATTGTTTTAATGAATATTCTGAGAATCACATGCAGTAGGGAAATTCAGGATTCACAGACAGAACCAAAACATTACAAGAGAGTAAGACGAGAGGTATATACAAATATAGGAGTTATAGGAAGAGGTTAAATGGAGCGATAGGGGCCCTGGGGCGGATAAATAGAGATATAGCAGTTATTGGAAGACTTTATATGGAGCCGAAAACAAATGATAGAAAATAGATGAAGCAAGATGAGTTACGAGAAGGGGTCATATTGAGTAATAGAAGAATCTTAGCCAGTGGTTATATGGAGTTATAGGCAGAGGTTATATGGCGCGATAAGGGACCTGGGAGTGGATAAATAGAGATAAAGTAGTAATTGGAAGACTTTATATGGAGCAAAAACCAAATGATAGAAAGTAGATGAAGCAAGATAAGTAAAGATAAGGGGTCATATAGAGCAATGAGAAGGGGTCATATAGAGTAATGAGAAGGGGTCATATAGAGTAATGGGGGAGTTTTAGTTAGTGGTTATATGGAGTTATAGGGAGAGGCTAAATGGAGCAATACAAGTGCTAGTGAATGGTTATATGGAGCAAAAGGATACAGATAAATAGATAAATAGTAATTATAGGGGAAGGTTATAAGGAGCAAAATATTACAGGGAATAATTATATGGGATGTGAATTTTATTAAATCATTTCATTACATTATAAGGAGAGGTTATATGGAGTGATTATATGGAGCTATATGAGTTATGGGAAGGGGTCATGTAGTGGTAGGGGTTATATAGAGTTATAGAGAGATTATATTGAGCAATAATAGAGTGGTTTTATGGAGTAATTGAAGTTTAATGGATGGGATTTAATGGGGTAACAGGAGGAATTGTTAAGAGTGATAATACAAACAATATCAGTTATAGAGAGTAATTATACAGAGCAATAAATAGACTTTAGGGAGCCTTGGAATATGTAGAGAACTGTTATATCCAATATTAGTAGGGGTTATAGGGAGTAGTGCTATGTGCAATGCTAATAATAGTTGTAGGGAATAGTTATATACAGGGAAAGGTGAGGAGTGAAGGCTAGTTGCAGTATGGGGCCATAGGAAAGGGTGAGACGTACAGCTATATGGAGAGAAATAGGGAGTTTTCGATAAAATTTATATGGAGCAAAATGACAAGTAATAGAAAGCTGAGATTCTGAATATGGTGTCATTTTAAATAATAGGTAATAACAAGTTCTTTATCAGTTGATTTATTAAAAATTGTGTTGTTCTACAATAACTTTGCAGTTTTAGCTGTCAGGCAGCCAGGGAGCAGGCCCAACTTTTTGTTTTTGAGATAAACTGCACTGAAGACAATGGACCTCTGCTTGCAGGAGGATCAGACAGGCTGACTGACGGGTAAAAAAATGCAAACTTACAGCCTTATTAAATTGCGATTCTGCAAATTTAAAAGGGCTCTATTTAAGCACATAGCATATTTTTTTTACACAAGTTTTTAGTTAGTGATCCAAAAGCAAAGTCTTCACTAACTAAAAAGTTCTGTAAAAAAATATGCTATGTGCTTAAATAGAGCCCTTTTAAATTTGTTGAATCGCAATTTAATAAGACTGTTAAATATTAGTTTACTGCAGGAGAAGAACTAGTATTAAGTGTGTGTGTGCATTGCCTCTCTGTGACCTCATGGGCCACAACACACCATGCTGATCAGCTTGGTATTCATGACAGAGATACTGGAGTGGGTTGTCAGTTCCTTCTCCAGTATGCCACAGCATACAGCTCCTGGTATTCCTAAGTCATCTCCCTTCCAAGTACTGACCAGGGCCAAACCTCAATGACTTTAGGGTGGTGTGATCTCTTGGTTACCTGACTTGGAATTAAACCCAGGTTGCAGTGTTGAAAACATTGAATCCTAACCAGTGGACCACCAGGGAACCCAGTATTAATGATAGGGTTAGGTGTAGGAAATGATAACAGGAGTTAGAAGGAGAATGTCTGTATGATAGTAGGACGGATCAAACATAGCATGGATAAGGACTTATGCAAACAAAGATATGTCAGCAGATAAGAAAGAAAATGCTCATCTACTTTGTCCATTATATCTACCTAAGAACATTTGGCTTCATTATTCCTCAGGACTTTTCTTTTACTATGTCTGTTCATACCACTTACATTAGAAGGATGGTTCACTTATCTACCATCCTTTATGAAAAGGAGCACTTTTACATGTTACCCCTCCAACTTCAATTTAGGATCTTGTATTCTTGCTCCCATCCATTTCTTGTAGATATGTCTTCCTTATAATTATCCTTTGATTTTAAAAAAAAAGTGTATATTATATCACCCCTCGGCCTTCTGTCTAAATGTTTTGCTTATAATTTTTGTCTTTTAGACCATGCGCCATTTTATTCGCCGTCCTTTGATTCTGATTAATAAATATCCTTTTAGAAATATGGTCTCCAAAGCTGGACACAGTTATATGGAGCAAGGAGAAGAGCTGCAAGGAAAGGGTACTGGCATGTCCAGTACTTTATCTGGATGGTAGCAAATATATGTAGATTCAGTGTCACATAAATGTACATTTATTTCTGCATAATAAAGTCCCCCTGGGGATTCTGTGTTCATAAGTGTTAGCTCTGTTAGTTCTGTGCTTATGTATCTAGACTGTGTCATGGCTGACCTGTGTTCATGCCTCAGTGTAACTTTCCCCTCTGTGTTTACTGCTTTCCTGTATGCCTGCAGGGCTGGTAATGACCCCTTCCTGCTATCTCATGCCATGCTGTCTGGGAGCTTCAGTAAAGGTAAGCAACACCTAGTAACTATGGGTAGTTGTATGGTGAAGTACCTCAGTCAGTAATGAAGCTGCCTGTCAAGTTAAAGGTTCTGATTTTGATTCAAGCCACAAGCAGATATTTATGCATGCTCATTAAAGATTACCGTATTTTTCGCCCTATAAGACGCACCGGCAGATAAGACGCACCTAGTTTTTAGAGGAGGAAAACAAGAAAAAAAAAATCTGAATCAAACACACCTACATTACACACAAATATATATATATATATATATATATATATATATATATATATATATATAGATACACATACATACACACATAAATATACATATATATATATATATATATATATACACACATACATACACATACACACATAAATATACATATATATATATATATATATATATATATATATATATATATATATATAGATAGATAGATACACATACATACATATACATACATACACACACATACATGCACACATACACACATACACATACACACACATACATACATGCACACATATACATACACATACATACATATACTGCAGCATTTGGGAGCCCTTGACCCTCCCTGACCCTCCCTGACCCTCCTGATCCTCACCTTTCTTCTGATCTCTGCCATCTTGATCTCACCCCAGCGCTTCCTACAAGCACTCCTCGTGTACTGCAGCGTTGCGTGTGTGACGTCACTAGGACGCACCGGCCGACGCGATGCTGGTAGGAAGCGCTGGGGTGAGATCAAGAGGACAGAGGCAGTGTGAAAATGTATATTCGCCGTATAAGACGCACCAACTTTCCTCCCCCAGTTTTGGGGAAGAAAAAGTGCGTCTTATACGGCGAAAAATACGGTATATGCAAGGCTCTGGAGGTTGCCCCATGTCTGGTCACCCCTGCTCATGCCTGGGGTGTTGTGCTGGGACAGGTTCCATTTGGGGTAATGGGGTTCTGTATATATATATATATATATATATATGTAATTGGGAGGCAGTATCTCCACGTTGGCTAAGAGCGGCGGGGAAGGCCGAGTGCACAGAAAGGTTTGCACACTATGAGGTTAGCACAGTGCAAAATAATGATGGATTATTTAATATAGCAGTTTCATTTTGTATTATGTTTAGACATCATCTAAGCTTAGGTGTCAATTCCTTTTTTACGGTATGTACAATAATGTGTTCATAGCTGCATTTATAGGTTTTTCCTCTTTAAGTGGCAGTTGGTTTATCCAATTGCAGGGACAGGGTTGTACGCTACAACAGTGCCGCGTTGGTGCTTCTAGTAGCTTGTTGTAGATTGTTGTATGCCTGGGTATGGGCCATAAGCTCATATCGGGGACCAATTACCAAAGGTGGTTCTAAGGGGCGTGGCGATGTGGGCGAATAGGCCGTAGGAGTTTTAGGGCCAATTTCCCTCTACGGTGTTCTCCTTAGTTTGGGGCAATTCCCAGGCGCATTTTAGTACCATGGTTTACTAACCAGGCTTATTGCTTAACCGCCGGGGTATGTGGACCAGGAGAAGTGTGGCAATATCAGGGGATACTTAGGCAGCGTCCGACAGCTTGGGCATAGGGGGTGCTACGCCATCGGTGCGTGTGTTGGTGGCATTCATATGTAGGTATTTGTCATGTGCTTGCCAGATAGGTTTTTATAATAGTTATGTTTGTGTGGACGCAGCTTGTTATCGGTTTCCAGGCTAAGTTCCCGTTCAAGGCAGTCATCTGGTGTCAGGATAAGGGACATATTTCCGTCCGTCTTGTGGTGGCGTTTTTGGTATGTCGGCTGGGTTAAGGTTCAATTATCAATTGAACTTGCAACATATTCTCCTTCAATATGTGGGGAACTTTGTGTGGCATTCCAGTAAATACAGTTGTGGTGTAGATAGAAGGGTACATTTTTTCCCCGCTATGAGGGTCGGGTTGAGTGTTACCCCCTCTTGGGGTTGGGTTAGTATCTGGGATGTCGTATAATCCACCAGAACTGTCAGAGTGGCGAAGTGGAATTGCGCTGGGCCCATAACAAGGAGGTTGATGGATCAAAAAGGTCCTCTGCTACATTTGGTTTACCCACTGTGGAGGGGCATTGGTGGTCCGTTTAGAGTTATTTGCTTCTCGGTGGAAGATGATTAGGCATTTTATCTGTGGTTTGGATAATTTGGCAGCAATTTACCCTCAGTTATGCATCGGGTCTATGTGATCTGCAGATCCCGGGCTTTGGACCGATGGGGGAGCATATGGTGTAAGGAGGTGTAGGTTCCAAGCTGGGGTTTGCTGTTTTCTCCTGCCAGGGTAGTATTGCCTGGTTGTTTTTTGGGGCTGGGTCACTCTTTTGAGTGACACCAGAATGATGCACTACAGGATATTTCTCCCTGGGAAGGACACAAGTGAGCTAAAAGGGGAGGCTCACAGGATGGATTAATTATGACGGGATGGCGGGTTGGTATCCCCCACCCTCACCACCAGCCTCGTTTCTAGGGCGCACCTCAGACTGCTGGACATGGTGCGAGGATGAGCAGTTTTGGGCACTGGACTCGTGTTGGCAGGCGAGTGGTGGAATGGCAAGATAGTGGGTCCGCGGTAACACAGGACCTAGAATGAATGTCCCCCGAAGGTGGCGCGCCAGGTAGCAGACGCAGCTGCCCAGAAACGGGCCGGGCTCATACTACCTTGCGTAGCGAGGCATGGAACAGAAAGGGGACCAGGCGTTATGGAAAAAGGGAAGACAGGCAATTGGTGGCCACTTCTCAAGGGCCGGAGATACCACGGTGCAGGAGGGAGCTCGGTACCCAGTGAAAGCCTTGGGGTCTGTGCAGCCATGTCTCCTTCCCGCGGGTCTGCCGGTAGCGAGAGGTTGGTTGGTTTACAAACAAGGCATGGTGGCCTCAGGTGCCTGTTTTTTTTGAGATCCAAAGGATGATCGTGCGAAAATATGCCCGGTCTTCGATCCTAAGGGTGATCATGTGACCACGTGGAGGTATATCACGGTGATGGAAATGAGGTCTGTGACAAGTGTGAGGCCTTGAGGTTCTGTACAGCCAAATCTTCCTGCTGGGAGGGAGAGGGTGGCTGGTAAACAGACAAGGTATGTCGACCTCCGGAGGATGGGTCCTGGGATCCAAGATGCTCAGGCGCCCATATACGCAGCGGCCAAGATTGACCGGGTGGAGGAAGGGTGGTAGTTTGCAGTGCAACACGCACGCCGATACTCCTCCTTGATAGTGTGGTCTTTCTTGGGCTGGAAGGCGTATTTGGTGGACCACTGGTGACGTAGGAGGTTTGTGACATGTTTTCTGGGCAGCCATCTCTTTACCTCCGGTCAGTGGGTGGCAAGAGATCGGTTGGAAAACAGACAAGGTATGTCAACCTCAGTTGGCATTGGGCAATCCAAGGTGACCATGTGACCATTTGGCTGCGACGGTCCAAGATGGAGCAGGTGGGTGAAGGGGGTAGTTACAGTGTAACAAGCACACTGATCACTTCCCCTTCATGGATTACAGCTCTCTTGGTCCAAACCGCGCAGTTTGTCTGGCACCTTTCCTTACTGGAAGAGGACTGGTTCTCCAGGATCATAATTCTATGACAGGCAGCATTTGGGCGTATTCCACATTGTAACCCGGTACCCACTCGCTTTGGGCCAAAAGCAGCCACCGTAACAGCCCTACTGGCTTTCGGAGAATGCAGGTTGGAGACTTGGAAGGTCGTGTGCTGTGTGGTCATTGGTACAACTGAACAGATAGGCGCTTTGCCTCAGTTGCCAATCACGGCCCACAGCTGGGGGGCATGGCCCCGGTTCGGATGGAAGGGTAACGACATCAGTTGGAGGTGCGGGTAGCGAGTGGCACTTCCCACTTCCTACCTTGGTATTGACCCGAGTGGTAGTAATGATCCTGATAACAGGCCTGTGAAGCAACAGGTTTATCAAAGGGCTAAAAGGATCAGGCATGTTCGTATGTGCCTCATACGTCAAGTAACACAATTGGGCTGAGTAGGAAAGCAGTCAGATTCGAGTTCAGCCCTGGTTGGGGCTCAAGTTCATGAGCAGATATGGAGATCGGAATGCTGGTGTTTTAGGGGGGTATGCGGCTGGCCAGGGCATTTGTTGGGGGGGGGGTAGTCGAACACTGCAAAGGTATTCTGCTGTCTTCTTCGTGGCGGGTGGTGGGGGGAGTCGCCTGGACAGTGGAAAATTGGTAAGATCTTACCCTACGGTGGTACGAATGTTACAGCATGGTAGGCCCTGGATGAGGCTTCAGGGCGTAGGGCCTACTGTCTCTGGCCAGGCTCCTCCCCTCACGTAGTTATGTTTATTTATTAATGGTGACTTGTTGCAAGTCTTCCTCCCAAGAAGTAGTCTGTGTCTAATCATTAAAATTAGCCTATGAAGTAGTTTGGGTCTAATTGTCATATGTTAGAGGTAATTGTGTTTAACCCATATCCGTATATACCAATTGGCCCTTGCTTAGGTCATGTATATGGAGCAATAGGAGGAGACACAGAGAGCAGTTATATGGAGCAATAGGAGTAGACACGGAGAGCAGTTATATGGAGCAATAGGAGGAGACACGGAGAGCAGTTATATGGAGCAATAGGAGTAGACACGGAGAGCAGTTATATGGAGCAATAGGAGGAGACACGGAGAGCAGTTATATGGAGCAATAGGAGGAGACACAGAGAGCAGTTATATGGAGCAATAGGAGGAGACCCGGATAGCAGTTATATGGAGCAATAGGAGGAGACCCGGAGAGCAGTTATATGGGCAATAGGAGGAGACCCGGAGAGCAGTTATATGGGCAATATTAGGAGACCCGGAGAGCAGTTATATGGGCAATAGGAGGAGACCCGGAGAGCAGTTATATGGGCAATAGGAGGAGACCCGGAGAGCAGTTATATGGGCAATAGGAGGAGACCCGGAGAGCAGTTATATGGAGAAATAGGAGGAGACCCGGAGAGCAGTTATATGGAGCAATAGGAGGAGACACGGAGAGCAGTTATATGGAGCAATAGGAGGAGACACAGAGAGCAGTTATATGGAGCAATAGGAGGAGACACAGAGAGCAGTTATATGGAGCAATAGGAGGAGACACAGAGAGCAGTTATATGGAGCAATAGGAGGAGACACGGAGAGCAGTTATATGGAGCAATAGGAGGTGACACGGAGAGCAGTTATATGGAGCAATAGGAGGAGACACAGAGAACAGTTATATGGAGCAATAGGAGGAGACACAGAGAGCAGTTATATAGAGCAATAGGAGGAGACACAGAGAGCAGTTATATGGAGCAATAGGAGGAGACATGGAGAGCAGTTATATGGAGCAATAGAAGGTGACACAGAGAGCAGTTATATGGCGCAATGGGAAGATACATAGAGCAGTGATTTGGAGCAATAGGACGAGAACTAGAGAACAGTTATAAGAAGCAATTGGAGCAGGCATAGAGAGCAATAGGAGGAGACACAGAGAGCAGTTATATGGAGCAATAGGAGGAGACACAGAGAGCAGTTATATGGGGCAATAGGAGGAGAAACGGAGAGCAGTTATATGGAGCAATAGGATTAGACACAGAGAGCAGTTATATGGAGCAATAGGAGGAGACCCGGAGAGCAGTTATATGGAGCAATAGGAGGAGACACGGAGAGCAGTTATGTGGAGCAATAGGAGGTGACACGGAGAGCAGTTATATGGAGCAATAGGAGGAGACACAGAGAGCAGTTATATGGAGCAATAGGAGGAGACACAGAGTGCAGTTATATGGAGATATAGGAGGAGACACAGAGAGCAGTTATATGGAGCAATAGGAGGAGACACGGAGAGCAGTTATATGGAGCAATAGGAGGAGACACGGAGAGCAGTTATATGGCGCAATGGGAAGATACATAGAGCAGTGATTTGGAGCAATAGGACGAGAACTAGAGAACAGTTATAAGAAGCAATTGCAGGAGGCATAGAGAGCAGTTATATGGAGCAATAGGAGGAGACACAGAGAGCAGTTATATGGAGCAATAGGAGGTGACACGGAGAGCAGTTATATGGAGCAATAGGAGGAGACACGGAGAGCAGTTATATGGAGCAATAGGAGGAGACACGGAGAGCAGTTATATGGAGCAATAGGAGGTGACACGGAGAGCAGTTATATGGAGCAATAGGAGGAGACACAGAGAACAGTTATATGGAGCAATAGGAGGAGACACAGATAGCAGTTATATGAAGATATAGGAGGAGAAACAGAGAGCAGTTATATGGAGCAATAGGAGGAGACACGGAGAGCAGTTATATGGAGCAATAGGAGGAGACACGGAGAGCAGTTATATGGCGCAATGGGAAGATACATAGAGCAGTGATTTGGAGCAATAGGACGAGAACTAGAGAACAGTTATAAGAAGCAATTGGAGGAGGCATAGAGAGCAGTTATATGGAGCAATAGGAGGAGACACAGAGATCAGTTATATGGAGCAATAGGAGGAGACACAGAGAGCAGTTATATGGAGCAATAGGAGGAGACATGGAGAGCAGTTATATGGAGCAATAGGAGGAGACACGGAGAGCAGTTATAGGGAGCAATAGGAGGTGACACAGAGAGCAGTTATATGGAGCAATAGGAGGTGACACAGAGAGCAGTTATATGGTGCAATGGGAAGATACATAGAGCAGTGATTTGGAGCAATAGGAGGAGACCTAGAGAGCAGTTATATGGAGCAATAGGAGGAGACAGAAATCAGTTACATGGAGCAATAGGAGATATAACATGAGGTCATATGAACAGTGGAATTGTATGAATTGGATAAATGCGAATATACACAATATACACAAGGAATTGAGCTTTAGAACTCCCCGATAGCTCTCCATATCTGTGATATATACAAATAGGATAATTTAATGTGGGGACTCTATGAGTTCCAGTTACAGAAAGGGTGACACAGTTGGGATGATTTCTTCTCTTTATGTGCTTTTAGATATTTGAATGGTTAGAGTCACTCAGTTTCCTGTAAGTCTAGAGGGCCAGTGCAGATGTTATATTTATAACTTCCAGGACACCCAGAGAGAGCTGTGTGTTTCACCCTGAGAACCTGTTTACATTGAGCACACTTTACCATCTGCTCTCCTGGATTACATTATAGCAAACAGACACAGGCCACCAACATGGACAAGATAAGAGCTTAAAGGGGCCCATCTATTATCTGCATATGTATCTATTTCAGTCCTGTTCCCATGGATCTTGTGACATCATTCATTACATATATGTATTGTTTTGTGGAGCATATTAAAAGGGCAAGGAACTTATCAATACGGCTCTGCATCATCGAACAGAAAACTGAAAAAGACTATGCTTATTTCCCGTTTTTAGATAACCCAGTTAATTCTCAAAAGTTTGAATGGATGTGTGGAGCTTTCTAGAAATGCAGGTTCTGAAAGGTTCAAAATACAGTCCACATAAGTAGCAATACTCTCTCCTTGCTGGAACTAAGTTCTGAAAGGTCAAAAATTCAGAATTACAAATCAATATCAATAAACTCTGCTTGTTGCAACCAAGAGAACATGAGCTTATTCTGTTGAATTATTTAGACATCCTAACCCCAAGTATAAAATGTATTACTGCAGTAAAGTTAGAATATAAGCATTTATCATGTATTCAGGACCTAAGAAATTGTCTGCAGGAGCTCAATAAATCCTGATGTTCCGCTTCATTTCTGAAAAAAAAGTTTTACTCTTTGCTACTTAACTTTTTTTTGTTTTATATGATGGTACAGAGTCTTTTTATGGTTCAGCACTTGCCTTTTATTGCTGCAAAATCTCTGAATGTAAAGGGCCCAACTGCAATCTCAGCACAATTTACCTTTCTCAAAGGGACCTTTCAATGCTCCACAAAATTCTAGATGACTGTCCAGACTGCTAAGGTGGCTCAGCCCGGTTTCTGGATCTGCATGGAGGTCTTGATCTTCTACAAGGAGCAGGCCAGCCCCAACAAGGCCGGAGATAGCCTGTTCGTAAAATGACCCTTATCATTTGGGATTCTCTATGGGTATGAATCCTTACCCAGGTGAGGTGCCCCTCTCTTCATAGGATTGAGGCCCAGTTCCAACAAGGCACCACATGAAGTTGGCGGCAGCACTTCCTGTTGGCCATCATGATGTCAATGTTTTCTGTTTTCCAGGGGCAAAACTAACTATATTGTCCCTGGGTCATTTATTCATTTACTGGGCTTAGATATTGGCTTATGGAATATCAGAAGTGGTTTTATCCAGATGATTCTACGTATGAAGGGAGATAGTTGGGCATTAGAGGCCTCAGATTGCAGGGAGTGTTAAATGCTGTTTTTGAATATGTATCACAGTTTGGTAAGCCGGAGCCTTTTGTGTGTTCATGCCGGGGGCAATGACCTTGGACTTCTGAAAGTCTGTGCTTAAATGGATGTAGTCTGATTTATGTAAGGTGGTTGCTCATTGCACCTCTGCTAAGATTATTTGGTTGGAGATGTTTAATTCCGTCAATGGCAGGCTGCTCGTAACCCTCTAAAGTTAGAATTCTGCAGAAAAAAAGATTAACAGGTATATAGCTTCTTTTCTTCAAGAAGTTAGGAGGTATGTGTATTTTCTACTCTGTGTTTGAGTCTCAGGAATATGGTTGTATGTTGCTAAGCGATGGGGTCCACGTAGAGAGCTTGGGTTTGGGCCTATTTTTTTTGTAAATTGATGGAATGGCTGTTTGGTGTTCTAGTGTAGGTTAGTGTGCATTGCTTGTGTTCACCTGTGGCGGCCATTTTGTTACTAAATGCTGCTTCACTACCGCCTCTGAGCTGAACCGAGAATTTGTTGGTTGGTTGCAAAGGGATGCAACACTAGGACATGGCTGTTTACTTCATAGCTAACAGCAAATTCAGTGACACTAGAATCTAGTTGTTGTGTTGACTCTATAAATGAAGTCATGTTTTGTTGATATCTATTATGTTTTATGTTTTGGTGGTAGGGGACTCTATTATTAGGAAGGTAGACAGGGTGATTTGTCACCCGGATCCCAGCAATCGAACAGTTTGCTGCCTCCCGGGTGCTCAGGTTCGGCATGTTGTGGATTAGGTGGATAAATTATTGGGAGGGGCTGTTAATGAACCGGCAGTCTTGGTACATATTGGTACCAATGACAAAGTTAGTGGAAGATGGAGTGTCCTAAAGAATGATTTTAGAGAACTAGGGAATAAGCTTAAAGCAAGGACCTCCAAGGTAGTATCTTCTGAGATACTACCAGTGCCACGTGCTAGCCCAAGGAGACAGAAGGAGCTTAGAGAGGTTAATGCGTGGCTAAAAAAGTGGTGCAGTGCAGAGGGTTTGGGGTTTTTAGAGCACTGGGCTGACTTCTCACTTGAGAACAGCTGGGGGAGTTTTTAAACTTGTAGGTGGGGGAGAGGGACTATATAGAAGTAATGGGGTAAAAAAGGTAGAGAGAGAAAGGGATGAATTAGTTAACCATGGGGGAGGAGAAGGGGGAGGGTTACAATGGACAGTAGGGAGGTATTAATAGGGGTCTCAAATACAGTGGCAAGCACTTCACAACAGTAGAGCCATAACAACATAAAGTGTATGCTTGCTAATGCAGTTTTGCCTGCATTTGCCTGGAAAAATGAGCGAGCTAGAATTATTAGCAGTACAAGAAAAATGGGGCTTAATAGGCATTACTGAAACATGGTGGGATGAATCTCATGACTAGACTGTTAATCTGGATGGTTATAACCTATTTAGGAAAGATAGGGGATATGGTAAAAGAGGAGGTGGGATCTGTCTGTATGTTAAGCCTGAATTTAAGCCTATAGTCAGAGAAAATATTTATGCAGGAACCAACGGCAACATTGAATCTTTGTGGGTTGAGCTAAATAGTGGAGGAGCTAATTCTAAACGCATATTGGTGGGAGTATGCTATAAACCCCCAAATATATTTGAAAGTGAGGAAATACAATTATTATTAGAGATTGGAAATGCAGCTAAGCATAGGCAAGTTCTAATAATAGGAGACTTTAATTACCCTGAAATAAACTGGATAAATGAGACCAGCAGCTCAGCTAAGGGGAGCAGGTTCTTGAGTACACTCAGGGATCATTATCTGGCCCAAGTAATACAAGAACCTACTAGAAATGGGGCCATCTTGGATTTAGTCATCACAAGTAATATTGATATAATATCAAATGTTAAAATAGGGGAACCCTTGGGGAACAGTGATTACAACACAGTATCATTTGAGATTGAATACAAAAAAACTGAGTTGTAAGGGGCCAAGAAAAACTCAACATTTTAAAAGGGCTAACTTTAATGGGCTAAGGGCAGCAACACTACATATAGACTGGGACAAATAACTTACAGGGAAAAATACTGAATATAAATGGACAACATTCAAATCCTTACTAAATAAACATGCTTATCCGCATGTACCACATGGAAATACAATGAATAGGAGTAAATCACATCCCATGTGGCTTAACAATGACTTAAAGATCATGCTGAGGAAAAAGAAACATGCATTTAAATTATACATGAAGGAGGGAACAGAGGTTTATGTGACTATACGGTAATCAACAAGGCGAAAATGAGAAGTCAGTTGCAAAGGAAAGTAAGACTAACCCTAAAATATTTTTTAAATATATTAATGGGAAGACGGTGAGGAAGGAAGCTATAGGAATATTACAATGTGACACAGGCCATCTGATAATTAGTGACCAGGAAAAGGCAGATGAGTTAAATAGGTTCTTTTCGTCGGTATACACAAGGGAGGTACCAGTGGTTGGGACACCGCAACATAATGAGGCTACACTACCTTCACTAAATAATTGGTTAACGCAGGAAGAAATCCAAAAGAGATTGGAGAACATTAAAGTTAATAAAGCCCCAGGTCCTGATGGAATACATCTAAGGGTTCTGAGGGAGCTGGGTTATGTAATAGCCAAACCATGATATCTAATCTTTCAAGACTCACTCACTACAGGGTCTCTACCAGATGACTGGAGAGAAGCAGAGATGATACCTATATTTAAGAAGGGAGCAAGAGCAAATCCGGGGAATTATAGACTAGTGAGCCTCACATCTGTAGTTGGGAAGCTTTTAGAAGGGTTAATAAGGAACAGAATACAAGAATATGTCTATTTGAACAAGATCATAGGTAGCAGTCAACACGGATTTATGAAGGATAGGTCATGTCAGACCAATCTAATTAGTTTCTATGAGGAGGTTAGTAGGAACTTGGATCAGGGCAACTCAGTGGATGTAGTCTTTTTGGATTTTGCAAAGGCTTTTGATACAGTGCCTCATGGGAGACTATTGTGCAAACTAAGGGATACAGGAATTGCAGTTAATATCTGCTCATGGATTGAGAGCTAGCTAAAAGACAGGAGGCAAAGGGTTGTTGTAAATGGAACATACTCCGATTGGACTAATGTGGTAAGTGGGGTTCCTCAAGGTTCAGTATTAGGTCCTCTCCTTTTTAAAATATTTATTAATGACGTAGAAGTAGGACTCGAAAGTAGTGTCTCCATTTGTACTGATGACACTAAGTTGTGCAAGGTAATTAAATCAGATAATGATGTACTTTCCCTACAAAGGGATTTGCATAAATTAGAGTAATGGGCGGCTAAATGGCAGATGAGATTTAATACAAATAAATGTAAGGTTATGACTTTGGGAAGGAAAAATAGTCATGCAATTTATAATCATAATTAAACTTATTTTCGCTAGAAAAAAGGCGTCTACGAGGAGATATGATTACCTTACTTAAATACATCCAGGGTCAATATAAGGCTTTGTCAAGTGAACTTTTTGTAGCAAGAGATTTTTTAAACTGACAAGAGGACATCCTTTAAGGTTAGAGGAAAAAAAATTCACCTTAAACAAAGAAAAGGTTTCTTCACAGTAAGGGTGGTTAAACTGTGGAATTCTCTACCAAAGAAGGTGGTGACAGCAAATTCGATAGATAACTTCAAAAAGGGGTTAGATATATTTTTGAATAAAGAGGGCATTCAAGGTTATCCTAGATAACTAGCGAAGGAATATTGATCCAGAGAGAAATTTGATCACCAGTTTCTGTGGTCAGGAAGGCATTTTGCTTTTTTTCCCCTTATGAGACAATTGGCAAAGTTTCAATGTTTTTTTTTTCTGTTTGCCTTCCTCTGGATCAATTAACAATTAATAACAAATAGTCCACATATTACAAAGATCAAGAGAGATCTAAAAAGGTTGAACTTGATGGACTAACTCTTTATTCATCCTCAAATACTATACTATTAATAATGAATGAACAACTAATTAATTAATAACTAATCCGCATATTGCAGATAAGAGGAGATCTTAACAGGTTGAACTTGATGGACTGAAAGTCTTTTTTCAACCTCAATTACTATGTAACTATGTAATAATAATGGAAGCTGTGGCCTCCTAAAAATCCAAGTGTTATGTGTCTCTGTGGTTAGACATATTGGTGTATGGGTAAGTCTGACCTTCACTGACAGCAGGCAGGTCATGTTAATGTTCTCTGGATGTGATCTTTCATATAAAGTGAACTTATGTTTAGGTGGAATTTACACTTCAAGAGCTATGCTAGTACTTACCATTCCTCAGTCAATTCTAAAAAAAAAAAAAAAAAGCAAACCACTTTCCTACATGATTTTCAGAACTCTATCTGATGGCTTCCAGCTTTTTTAAAGAGTTCTACATCTATTTAAAGGGTCACTGTACATACTTTTCATATTAAACCAACTTTTTATTTCATCATTAACCAACAGTAAAAATACATGTGCAAACAGTGGCAAAACAAATATTTAGCCACAAAATATAATTTAAAAACACAGTTTACCTCAATAATGGCCACTACCTTTGTTGGGACTATTTAGAAGGTTACAGTCCGTAAAAACAGAGTTTTAAAACAAGTGTTAATGAAGTAATGTTTAGATATGAAAACAAACACGTAGGTAGTTTATTTTAATATTAAAAACAGGGGACCTTCCGTATCCCTCAAAATATGTGCGTGTGATTTTTGTTCTTTGCAGAACCTGCAAGTCTAGGAAGATGACTACAGTGCCTTGCAAAAGTATTCACCCCTTGACTTTTTACCTACTTTGTTACATTACAGCCTTAAGTTCAATGTTTTGTTAATATGAATTATATGTGATAGATCAGAACACAATAGTCTAAGTTGGTGAAGTGAAATGAGAAAAATTTATACATAAAACTATTTTTTAGAAATAGAAAGATGTGCGTATGTATTCACCTCCTTTGTTATGAAGTCCATAAAAAGCCCTGGTGCAACCAATTACCTTCAGAAGTCACATCATTTGTGAAATAATGTCCACCTGTGTGAAATCTAAGTGTCACATGATCTGTCATTACATATACACACCTTCTTTTAAAGGCCCCAGAGGCTGCAACAGCTAAGCAAGAGGCACCACTTACCAAACACTGTCATGAAGACCAAGGAGCTCTCCGAAAAAGTAAGGGACAATGTTGTTGAGAAGTACAAGTCAGGATTAGGTTATAAAAAAATATCCAAATCTTTCATGATCCCCAGGAGCATCATCAAATCTATCATAACCAAATGGAAAGAACATGGCACAACAGCAAACCTGCCAAGAGACGGCTACCCACCAAAACTCACGGACCAGGCAAGGAGGGCATTAATCAGAGAGGCAGCACAGAGACCTAAGGTAACCCTGGAGGAGCTGCAGAGTTCCACAGCAGAGACTGGAGTATCTGTACATAGGACGACAATAAGCCGTATGCTCCATAAAGTTGGGCTCTATAGCAGACTGGCCAGAAGAAAGCCATTACTTTTAGCAAAAAACAAAATGGCACATTTTGAGTTTGTGAAAAGACATGTGGGAGACTCCCAAAATGTATGGATGAAGGTGCTCTGGTCTGATGAGACTAAAATTGAACTTTTCGTCCATCAAAGAAAATGCTATGTCTGGCGAAAACCCAACACATCACATCATCCAAAGAACACCATCCCCACAGTGAAACATGGTGGTGGCAGCATCATGCTGTGGAGATGTTTTTCAGCAGCTGGAACTGGGAAACTGGTCAGAGTTGAGGGAAAGATGGATGGTGCTAAATACAGGGATATTCTTGAGCAAAACCTGTACCACTCTGTGCATGATTTGAGGCTAGGATGGAGGTTCACCTTCCAGCAGGACAATGACCCCAAACACACTGCTAAAGCAACACTTGAGTAGTTTAAGGGGAAACATGTAAATGTGTTGGCATGGCCTAGTCAAAGCCCAGACCTCAAAGCAATAGAAAATCTGTTGTCAAAATTAAAGATTACTGTTCACAAGCGCAAACCATCCAACTTGAAGAAGCTGGAGCAGTTTTGAAAAGGAGGAAATGGGCAAAAATTCCAGTGGTAAGATGTGGGAAGCTCATAGAGACTTATCCAAAGCAACTTGCACCTGTGATTGCAGCAAAAGGTGGCTCTACAAAGTATTGACTTTAGGGGGGTGAATAGTTATGAACATTGACTTTTTGTATTATTTTGTTGTTTGCTTCACAATAAAAAAAAAAAAAAACATATTCAAAGTTAAATGATGCAAATCCTCAAACAATCCATGATTAATTCCAGGTTGTGAGGCAACAAAACACGAAAAATGCCAAGGGGGTGAATACTTTTGCAAGGCACTGTAATTGGCGACTAATTGGTGATATAAATATAATTTTTAAGAAAGAGAAAAACCTTTTTTCTTTTTAAATTGAAGTTTTTTAATTGGTTTTCAGTGTTTTATTTGATGTAATGCAGCCTTTATAAATTCCATGTCCTCTTAATTTACAGTGTATAGACATTATAATCACAGGGTAATATTTCTACTCTGGCTGAACAACCTGCAACACATTGCTTTGCAGAGATTAAAGTCTTTCTTATCTATGTTCTCAATAGGTAGATTATAGGGTTTGAATACGTGGGGTATCAGTC
This sequence comes from Discoglossus pictus, assembly GCA_027410445.1. NCBI lineage: Eukaryota > Metazoa > Chordata > Amphibia > Anura > Alytidae > Discoglossus > Discoglossus pictus. The sequence continues at coordinate 94,209,761 of CM050167.1, forward strand.
TTTGCAAACAATGCCGCTCATGCATATTAAACTCAGTTTGTTCTAGATACTGTGATATTCAGCTTGAAATCTGTATCTGTGCTAGGAAACACTTAATTATGTATGTAATTGGAAACAGTGTGTGCTGGGAAAACCTTTCAATATGCACACCTGTCATGATGCAAGGTGCTACTGCTCAAAGTAGTGTGTATGTTATAAGGTACATATTATTAGAGCACAGTATAAATTATTAGAGTTCGGAACACTATGCACACAAACACACACACACACATATATATATATACTAGAGAATTGCCCGTCAAAAAATGACGGCAATAAAATTGTAAGGTAGCTAATGCTGTTTGGTGTATAATAATAAAATATATAATACATTAATAAATTAATATACTTTACCTATTTTGAAGCATTGTGTTGAAGAGCTGCAAATCTGTTTTGATGTTGCTGCAGCATTAGTGGTGTGGAGCTGCTGTGTAAGCGTGATGAATGTGTGCAGTGTAATAGTGTGCGTGCGCGAGACGAAACAGTTAGCGTAGTTGTGTACTTCCGCATTTGCGTAAAATGGCGGGTAATGTGTGGTATGCGTCTTAGCGGAATAGCCGTAGGTCGTTTGTGGTGTTTTGCGAGTTTCTTGTGGTGTTTTGCGTCTTTAGAGTGCTGTAGCCTCGTTTTCGTTTTGTTCAGCGGACATTTTTTCTGTTGCTTAGCAAATTTTTTAGTGTCTAAACTCTTTTATTTTTAGTTAAATGAAGGTGTAAGTCGTTTTTTTGAGGTCCTGGGTGCTTCCTCTTCCTGTAGGTAAGCTTTTTATGTATTTGCTGTGTGTATTTATTGAGTTTTTAATGTTGTCATGTTCGCGGGTTGCGGATGGTTTTCGCGAGGTCGTATTGTGTGTAAACGTGTCTCGTATGTTTTTTGCGTTGCGAGGTAAAAGTTTGCGAGGGTCGTAGTTGGTGTGTCATGTTGTTTGCGTTACGACATAAAGTTTGCGACTGTCGCAGTTGCTGGCAAGGAGCGCCTTCGACGAGCCCGCAAGCATGAGCAACGGCTCTGGCTGGCTCGCCTGCTCACAACTATATATGTGATTGTATATATATATATATATATCTATATATATACATATATAGATATATATATAGATAAATAATAAGAGTTTTGCAGTATATAGTGATACCTTTTTTATTGGACACACATAATCATAAATAAATGACAAGCTTTCGAGAGTGTTGACCTCCCTTTATCAAGTCTGAAGCAAAACTGACATGAGATGGAACTCTCAGTTTGAATAAAAACAGCACATGCAGAGAGAGTGGTGGCAGTGTCTGACATCATCAGGCAAATACATATAGGTGGAATGAACACAACATAGTATGGTACATATATATATATATATATATACATATGTTATATATACATATACAAAAAGTATAATAATATAATTAAATACATATAAATAAGTAAATATAAATATATAAACATGTATACATATATATACACATACATACACATAATCATCATATCAGGAATATAGGAGGTTATAAGAAAAAAAGATAATGAGATAAAAACTCCATATTAACATTAAGTCCTGTATTTTTCGTATTAAAGTGAGTTATCATCTTCATTTCATAGATCTTTCTTTCTTGTGTGTTTTTAAAGTAACCTCTGAGTATTTTTATTTTCAGGTTTTGTATAGAATGGTTATTTTGTGAAAAATGATGTCCCACTGGGGTACAATAATTGTCTTCATTGTGTTTTTTGATGGAGTTTCTGTGAAGGTTCATCCTCATATGTAATTTCTGGTTGGTTTCCCCAATGTAGCATCCATTTTCACAGACAGTACATTGTATCATGTAGACTGCATTTGATGATGTGCAGGAATATGACCCTCTGAGGTAGCTCGTGTTGTTGTGTTTGGCTGTATCCTCTTTGCAGATATGCTGACATAATTTGCAGCGATTTTTGTTGCAGGGTTTGGTGCCATTTTCTCTGTTGGGCCGTTCATTGGCCAATCTTCTGTTCACCAATGTTTGTCTTAGATTTGGTGGTTGTCTGAATGCGACAATGGGAGGTTTGGGAAATATATGTATTAATTCTGCATCGACTGTTAGTTGTGGTTGTAGATCTTTATTTTACGTATTCCTTCTAGAGTCGGATGGTATGTTGTTACTAGAGGTGTACGTGAAGAACTTTCTTTAGTTTTATATTACAACAGGTGTTCTCGGGGTGTTTTGATGGCAGCGGTTACTTTCTGTGTGATGACATGGGGTTTGTAACCCTTTGTTTGAAGGAGTCAGACAGTGTTTTTAAATGTTTGTCGCGGTCCTTGGTGTTTGAGCATATGCGGTGCTATCTGATGGCTTGGCTGTAAATTATCCCTTTTTTAGTATGTGAGGGATGGAAACTAGAACTGTGTAGGTAACTATATTTGTCTGTAGGCTTCCTATACACAGATGAGTGCAGTTTACCATTTTTGATAGATATGTTGGTGTCCAAAAAGCCGAATGCGCTCCTTGGCAGCAACTGCGGACTTAGCTAAATTTACGGACTTACGACAAACAAATACGAGACGCGTTACGACCTCGCAAAAATACGACCTTAGCGCCCGACACCTGCGCATATGAAAACATTAAAAAACACAATAAATACAAACAACAAATACATAAAAAGCTTACCTACAGCACGGGGGGGGGGGGGGGGCACAGAGGACCTCGAAAAGTGAAGTTACACCTCAATTTAAGTTGAAATAGAAGAGTTTAGACACCCGAAAATCCCCTAAGCAAGAGAAAAAATGGGCACCAAAAAAAACGAAAATGAGGCTACAGGACTCTAAAGACACAAAACACCACCAAACACATACGGATTTTCCCAAAAAGACAGACCCGATCCAAGAACAAGCACGACAAATCAGCCACAGACGCGTACCAAAACACTAACTTACACAATGCGGAAGTACACAACTACCCTAACGGATTTGGCTCGCGCACGCACACTATTTACACTACACACATTACTGACACTTACACAGCAGCTCCACGTTTCTTGTCTTTTCTTTTTCTCTCTTGTTTTTTTTATTTTTATTTATTCCATCACATAATTCAAAGGTTGATTCAGATAAAACAAACGAAACAGAAGTTCACGGGATATTTTAATGGCAGAGGTTACTTTCTGTGTAATAACATGGGACTTGTAACCCTTCTGTCTGAAAGATGCTTATCTCGGTCCCCTGTGTTTGAGTATATGCAGTGATATCTGATGGCTTGATTGTGAATTATCGCTTGCTTATTGTAGTAGGGTTGGAAGCTGGTGATGCTAAGGTGGCTACAACTGTCCAATCAAGGCCAAAATGTACGTCTGGGGTTTGCTGGGGCTGCATCACTGTAGTGAGTGAGATCAGACTGATATACTACAGGATATTTTTGTGAAGGGCACACGTGAGCTAAAAGAGGTTGCTTTCTCTCAGAGTGGGTTATCATGTCCATTCCTCCATCAAAGTGCCATTAACCCAGATGATATTGGTACCTAGTTACATGTAGTGTTAGAAGTGGGTTTAAGATGGAGGAACTTGAGAAAGCCCTAGTACAAGCCACTACATGCGAGCAGGAGACTACATAGCAATGGCTGAGACAGAGGACAGAGCCAGGATGACACATCACTGCATACCAGTGAGAGACT
>CM050167.1:95453429-95488429 GCA_027410445.1 Discoglossus pictus
TTGCGTTACCAACAACTTTTACCAAGCCCGCACTGCTCACAACTATATATGTGATAGCAACATAACTCTGCCAAATTTCAAGCCTGCAGCCGCTAAGGGATTCACGTTGGACTTACGGTCCCCAAATTTAATGAGGCTGTAAGGCAGTAGTGGACTTGAAATTCAGGCCAAAGACAGGACTGGATCCTTTTGCACTTTCTGAGAAATGTCTTTATTTTTATTTAAATAATTTTTGTTAAAGGGACACTAGTCTGACAAATGGGAGGCATTTGCCAATCTACAATGGTCCTTTAACTTTATGCAATAGGTTTGGCATCTTCCATGGAGCTGAATACTATGGCGGCAAAAGTATTCACCCCCCCCCCCCCCTTGACTTTTTACCTATTTTGTTACATTACAGTTCAGTATTTTGTTAATCTGAATTTTATGTGATGGATCAGAACACAATAGTCGGTGAAGTGAAATGAGAAAAAAATATACATAAAACTATTTTTTTAGAAATAGAAAACAGAAAATTGGCATGTGCGTCTGTATTCACCCCCTTTGTTATGAAGCCCATAAAAAACAATTACCTTCAGAGGTCACATTATTAGTGAAATGATGTCCACCTGTGTGCAGGCTGCAACACCTAAGCAAGAGGCACCACTAACCAAACACTGCCATGAAGACCAAGGAACTCTCCAAACAAGTAAGGGACAATGTTGTTGAGAAGTACAAGTCAGGGATAGGTTATAAAAAATATCCAAATCTTTGATAATCCCCAGGAGCACCATCAAATCTATCATAACCAAATGGAAAAACAGCAAACCTGCCAAGAGACGGCCACCCACCAAAACTCACGGACTGGGCAAGGAGGGCATTAATCAGAGAGGCAGCACAGAGACCTAAGGTATCCCTGGAGGAGCTGCAGAGTTCCACAGCAGAGACTGGAGTATCTGTACATAGGACAACAATAAGCCATACGCTCCGTAGAGTTGGGCTTTATGGCAGAGTGGCCAGAAGAAAGCCATTACTTTCAGCAAAAAACAAAATGGCACGTGGGAGACTCCCAAAATATATGGAGGAAGGCGCTCTGGTTTGATGAGACTAAAAAAAATGAACTTTTTGTCCATCAAAGAAAACGCTATGTCTGGCGCAACACATCAACCAAAGAACACCATCCACACAGTGAAACATGATGGTGGCCGCATCATGCTGTGGGGATGTTTTTCAGCAGCCGGGACTGGGAAACTGGTCAGAGTTGAAGGAAAGATGGATGGTGCTAAATACAGGGATATTCTTGAGCAAAACCTGTACCACTCTGTGCATGATTTGAGGCTAGGACAGAGGTTCACCTTCCAGCAGGACAATGACCCCAAACACACTGCTAAAGCAACACTTGAGTGGTTTAAGGGGAAACATGTAAATGTATTGGAATGGCCTAGTCAAAGCCCAGACCTAAATCCAATAAAAAATCTGTGGTCAGACTTAAAGATTGCTGTTCACAAGCGCAAACCATCCAACTTGAAGGAGCTTGAGCAGTTTTGCAAGGAGGAATGGGCAAAATCCCAGTGATAAGATGTGGCAAACTTTTGTAAGGCACTTTAAGCAGTGCATGGTTTTACAGGGTATAATTATATGAAAATACAAGCATTGAAAGAGAGGGAAGGTACAGCTATTAAAGGGATACAAAATACATTCAGACACGAAGTATGATTTAAAAAACTGTGGAGGTCATATAGAAAACATTGGAGACCCACAGTGTAGCCCACTTGCTGCTTGCTTGACAACTTAGTAAACTTAGGTATTCGTTCTGACAAATTGGGACTCAACATTATTGCAAATGTAGTCTGCAGATGACTAAAAGTAATTTTCTTTAGCCCTTGTAATGTTTCATGCTATTGATCTGGGCACTCGCCTTGTGCAGTGCTGTCCTTCCATCAGAGTCTGTCCGAGCAGGGTTGGCTCCATGCTCCAGCAGCATCTCTCCAACTTGGACATGCCCACAGTATGCTGCGCGGTGTAGCGGTGTGCTGCCCCCACGTGTCTGGGCGTTACTGTCAGCTCCACTCTCCAGGAGCAAGTGGCACACAGGAAGGTGGCCATGGCGACTGCTGTAATGCTGAGCAGGGCACCGAGAATTAGTGGGAGATATAGATTTACTGTACGATATATAATGGTCTACTATCAAACATTAACTATACATTAAAAAAGTACCTACAACTTAGAAATAAAGTGCAAGATGAAAACATTTTCCAGATAAAGCTAATGACTAGAATAAGAGGTTCGGGATTTAAAGCTGGAGTAAGTGGAATAAACTTGAAGAGAATATGGTATGAACAAGAACATTAAAGCGATGAGATGTTATGTTGGTAAAACAAGTCATGGGCCTTTATATGCATTACCTGCATTCAGCATAATGAAAACCCCAGTACCCAAGTTATACAAACGTATAATATATTAATACATTTAAAATTTCCCTTTGCTGAAAAACATGGCACCCGACATGAGAAATAAATGAAAACCAGGGGCAGGTCCAGAAGGTGAGAATCTATTAGTGTGGAGCCTTCTTATAAGTAAGTGAAGTGTAAATTGTATTTGACAATTAAGGAAGATAAGTCACCTAGTAAAAACATTAATATAAAACAAAATGTGTGCCTAATGAGTCCCTTTATTAAAGTTACACCTTAAGAAACAAAATGAACCGGGAGTTATGCTAACATTTATTAGACAACAACTATGCACATCACAAAGTGCATGTAGGGTGGGAAAAAGGTTAAAAGTAGCGAACCAAAGAGCTAATCCTTAGCAGTCCAGAGAAAGAATAGGATTACCACCATGTGGTAGTGTACTTTTAAGCGCTTGGAAGATTCAATGGCCACAAATAGTAATTTGCTAGGCCTTTGGTAGTCCATTTCAGGGTGATGTGGCCTGCAGGGATATATCCCATTGAGTAAGCGCAAAGAAATCGCTGCAGTGCCAGCAAGTAGCTGCTAGATGGCACCATCCGGTTTCAGGGAAGGCCTTAATTATTCCCTCCTCCGACTTGGCGCAACTCGACGGCGCTGAATAGACAGCGAGGCCATCTCCATGTTAGGCGCGAGCACTCGCCCCTCGAGTGCGCCTCTTATAGCACAAGGCCTCTTCTGTTGCAGCACCTTATATGCATTGTGCAGTACTACTCGGAAAATCAGCAGCACCATCTAGCAATTGGCGGGGTCACTGCTGCTGCCAATCTTTTGCAGAGGAAGAGGGAAATGACCGCCTGCAGAATCAGACCATATTTAGGATGGGCAGATTGATAGGGATATTTAGCCCTCCACTGAACTCTCTTTTTGTCTCTTAATGAGAGAGAGAAGGCAAACTCCAGGTGTATGTTTCTCTCTCACTTGGATTTCATCTCAGTGGTGGGTCCCTAGCAACAACCGAGTAAGGAGCCCACTACTGGATTCACATCTTACTCTGCGTGGGCCTTTGTCAGAAACACATATCTGAGTTAGAGTTTTCTCCTGTTCATATGAGATCTGTTTTCATAGGCTCTGCCCTTGTTTCTTAAGAGCCCAGAATAACATGCGTCTCACAAGAAAGCACTAACAGGTCATTCTTCCACTGGGTAACATTCCAAATGTAGAAGTTAATTTATATTACATGTCGATTCCTACAAGACTGAGCATCTCAGTCTCTGGACTGCTGCTATCTCCTCAGGGGAGCTCTTTAGCCGGAAAAGTAAATTCCCATAGAGACCCGGTCCTTTCCCTCCTCACCATCACAAGATCTGTTGCTGCAGTTTACCCTCCGGCCGACAGATGGCGCTACCGATTTAAGCATATAAGGCTCGCCGACAGAAGAGGCCTCGAGCTATGAGAGGCGCGCCCAAGGCCCTGGGGGGCCGAGTGCCTGCGTCGAACATAGCAATGGCCTCGCTGTCGATTCAGCCTTGTTGAGTTGCGCCACGTCGGAGGGGAGAATAGTTCTTTGCCTTCCCTGGAACCTGATGGTGCCCGAAAACTCACAGCGCCCTCTGGCGAATGGCACCTGTAACTGCAGCTGTCAGTGCTGCAGAAGAAATGCGCAGGCAAAGTGGGATAGATTTGAGAACCCCCATAAAATTGATGGCAGATAAGAACTAAAAGGCCTAGTTAGTCTGCACATTCTGCCTACCTGAATGATCGGTTTAATTAATCCTCAGGATGGCCTTATACTTAGCTCAGGCATGTTTGAAGTTCTTTACTGTGTTTGCCCCTCCATGTCCCCTAGAAGGCTTTACCACATATCCATTCATCTTTATGTAAAAGTAGTACATTCACACATTGCTACTAAATAGTAATTCACTGATGGGCTGTCCCTTTAAAAGGTAGCGCATCATAACATATCCCTATAGCAATACATACCAAATAGGTCACACACTATTTGACGACCAAACCCAAAAAGTGCTGTCAGATCCCCGTTAGTAATGCCAGGTCACTAATAAAAATAACAGTGTAGCATATGAATGAAGAGCTAAGATGGTAGCAGAGAGGATTGGTAATGGAACAAGCTAGGGAGTAATAGGTAAAGAGTAATAAAAGCCATGGAGAATTAAAGTAATAAGAGAGTAAAAGAAGAAAAAAAGGAAATGGTTAATAATCAGTTAGCAAGACCTCACACATCTGCCCGGGTACCACATGCCATAAACACATATGTATCCGCTGAACCGGTGATCTTACCAGAGCTGTGTATCCAAAGTTATCTGGCAGATTGGGGTCGGTTCCCTTTTGGATGAGAGATCTGACACGGTTGAGGTCTCCATCCAAAGCCGCTGACCAGATACCTGAGAGAGACCATTGTTACAAAGCCAGTTACACCTACATTTTCCATCTATATTCAAGATCAGGCCTTAAAGCTTCTGACAGTTAAGAAATGAAGAATATAATTGCCGATTATGACCCTGAGGCTCTAGGCATGCCTATGCTCTCCATTTTACTACGATGTGACACTGTAAACAATATGTTCAGAGCCCTGTGGGTATTCAGCAATTATTTTGTTTGCGTCGTTCCCGGCTCTCCGTGACCTCATGGACCGTAACACACCAGGCACATCTTTATGTCCATGGTCATGTTGATCCACTTATTTTCATGGCAAAGATACTGGAGTGGGTTGCCAGTTCCTTCTCCAGCTCCTGGTATTCCAAGGTGGTCTCCCATCAAATTACTGACAAGGCATGGCTTCGTGGTGGTTTGACCTTTTGGTTCCATGACTGGAATTGAACCCAGGTCACAACAGTGAAAACACAGAATACTAACCACTGGACCACCAGGTAACCCCTTGACAGGTAAAATGTAGGTTTACTGTAAGTAAAATGATTAAGTTATATTTGGAAATAGGGGTGCTCCTAAAATGTGTAATGCTGGCTCCTTAAAACATTCCAATGTATCTCTATAAAGGGCTTCCTTTCATGTGCCTAGAAACTGCCTGTCTGGCTCCTGTACAAATCTTCCTGGCACCAATTAGTTTTTTTTTTGCCACCTCTGTTTGGAATTTCTATTGGGTGACTTTAATTAAACTTGCAAATATAAAATGTCTGACCTGGGGTGCAGTCAGGTTATGGGCGCGTGCATACAATTACTACATACCCATGCTAGTAATAATTTTGTATAATATTAGGAGGATCATTGCCTTATTTCATATATGGCCAGTGATGCTGCCGCATACAATACAGTACATGGCATAACAAGGTACCATCACACTGACGCAGTGTAGTTGTAAATGTAATATAATTTCGGACTGTAGGTATTAACAATCATTTTAGCAACTGAATATTCTTTAACAAAAATTATTTTCCTACAGCAAACTTGCATTTAAATATGCCATTTTGAGCTGTCAGTCAGCCTTTCTGATCCATCCACATACACAGATTGGAATACTTTGTTAATGGGAGATCATTACCATTAATTACTGATTAATATGAGGCACTGAGTCTTCAGTGAAGTCGTCTGCACATAATAAAAAGTCTAGGCATGCTCAGACCCAGGTACCTGTATTCAAGACAATGGACAAGAGCTAATCAGTAATTACTATCAGCAATCTATCATTAAGCAAAGATACAAATGACTTTAAAGACACAGTCAGTACCTCTCTGGAAGTCCATCTCCTCCACAGTCTCCCTCACACTGGGGGTCGCACCTGTGCAGCAGGACCCTCCATCCTCTCCATGTCTATGACTGGAGGTACAGCCACTCCCAGAATGCATCGTGACAGTAAACACAACCATGTGCACCTTACTGTGCCGCCATGACAGTGTCAGACCACGCCCAACTGGAGAGCTGTCAATCAAAACACAGCCACACCCTGACCAATCAGGAGCGAGCTGGGGGCGGTCAATTGCTGCAATACGTTTTGAAGCTTTAGGTACAGGGAGGTGTCCACCAGGTGGCGCAATGAGCTCGCGATATACGTTATAGAATAGATGAGAATAGAAATATAGTTCTCTCACACACAGCTGTAGACCCCACAGCCACAGCATCACAGCTGTCACATTGTTCTACATGTCATCATGAATAGCCTCTAAGTGCAATTACTGTTTGCAGCCGGTTCCATGTACTTTACTCAGCTGATTATGTATGTTACATGAGGATGTATATAATTTTGGAATTAATGGCTTCCTTTTGCATATGTCTTCTGTGTTCACAAACTGTAAAATAGGAAGATATTTGCAAAAATAAGTCAATATTACAGGGAACCAGTCATTAATAATGAGATAATTAGGTACAGATAGCATGCCATTACACCCATGCATGATCACTCTTATCTTGCCCCTGTGTTTTCTTACCTGATAAGACATCTCAGCCCCAGTCTTTTTTTGTACCTCGCCCTCTCTGTATAAAGTGCATGATGGGACAATCAGTTAATAATAAATAACTATTATGCTGTTTTATGGGATTGTGCCCCTACAGACAAGAGGTTCTTATAACTCACCTTTGCCATAAATAATTAACCATTATTATGTCAGCTGGAATTTGTCCACAAGGATAATCCATCCTAAAATGCCAGGCAAGACTCCAGCACTAGTGAACAAACTAAGCACTTTCCTTAATACCCTTTCTATGTATGTATACAGACTCATATATTAAAAGGTGCTGTTGTTTGGACCAGTGTTAGAGACGGAGGTTACAAATATGCATTTTCCTACAGTAAACTAGCATTGAAGGTTGCAATATTTGTATAATGGACACATTTTCTGATCCACCCACAAACCAAGTTTCTTGTCTTTTGTTAATGAGAGATTGTTGCCTTGATTACTTGTTAAGCTCCTGAGACGCAAGGTCGATCGTATTTGGTGTAGTTGGCTACAAAGACTAGGCATGCTCATACCCAAGTGACTGCATTAACTATATATATATTGTAATGTGTTAATATTGTTTTGTCTTGATCACAACTTATGTAAAAAGCTACAGAATATATGATGGGTATAACATTTTTTTTTTAACCATTCATTTTTTATTGGTCACTTTGAAAAAGAGAAAAAGTTCAACATTATATCAGTATGCCATGATTCGCAGATCAGGCAGTTTCCATCTATTTCACATTTTGAAAAAATGTAGACTCTAACTCAGTGGAATAAGAATTAGTCATAAACGCATAACATACAGTAATCATATTCCATTAAAATTTTCATTTAAAGTTTGTGACCCTCACACCTCTTTTTCCTTTTTCTGTTCCCTTTTTCCTTACTTATCCCCGCTAGCTAGACTAGCTTTTGGAGCCAACAAGATCCTACCTTTTTATTCATATTCCTGAAGCTCTTTGAATTATCAGATCCTCCCTCCCTTCTTTCCCCTTAAGAACAAATTAAACTTAAATTAAATCTTCAACTGTAACTAAACTGCTGGCAGCTATTTGTTATCTTGAGAAATCCGACTTCCCCCCTTCCATGTCGATTTCCCCGCTATTACCTTACCTCTTTGGTGCAAGAAATTCTTGGGTGTTCCCCAGTCCAGCCTCCCAGTCCTCATCTTCCCCTCACTCCCTTTCTCTCCCCGGGACATCAGACCCCCTCAAGTCATCTTTGTTGTCCTTGATAAGTGATCCAGGGCTCCCAAATTGCTAAATATTTGTCCATAGTGTCTGCTAGTGTGTGAGATATTCTTTCGTATAGCATAATTTGATTTAATTTACTGGTTATCTCTAATGGTTCTATATGTTCTGTTTTCCATCTTTTAGCTATGCAATTTTTAGTCGCTAGACATATAAACTGCAACATTTAGTTTTGGGTGGCCGTTTAGGCTTCCATGCCTAGTCCCAGTAGACATACCTCCATCTGAGCTTCTAGATCCATTTGAAAAACAATGGATGCTAAACGAGTACATTCCTGCCACATCCTTTGGACTTTGGAGCAAGTCCACCACATATGTATGAAAGTGCCTCTTAGACTGCATCCTCTATAGCAATTAGGATTTTGCCCCCCATTCCATTTAGCAATCCGGTCCGGGGTTATATAAGCCCTATGTAAAATCTTTATGGATGTCTCTAGCAAGCTGTAATTTAGCGAACCCCTAGTCAATTCTTTCCAGGATCTTTTCCACTGTGTTATTTCCCAGGTATATCCTAAGTCTTTCTCCCATTCCTTCATGAATTTATCCTTGGGACCTGTCTTTGGTTTATTAAATTCTGAATAAAGCATGCCCAGTATTCCTCTTGTTAAAGGCACTGTGCTACATAATTTTGAGAACCAAGTATATTTCGGGATACCCCGTTGCTTAACTAGGTAGTTCGCCAAGTGACTAATCCTACAAAAATTATAGTGCTCCTCCAGTGGAAGATTATGTTTATCCCTTAGACTCACATAGGAGAGAGAGCCCCCCTCTGTTACCCAGCTCCCGATTCTGCCTAGGTCTTTTGATGTCCACCATTCCTTTGAGCGTTCAGATAGGGGGGTCCGAAATTCCGGGTGCGGTATTAGGGGAGCCAAGGGAGATAGCCCCCCTAAGATCCCATGGTTTTTTTGAGCCCATTTACAGCACTGTAATGACAACCTGATTATCGGGTTTTGTAGCCGTCTAAGTGCCCCTAATGGATCTTTTAGCCAGATTACTTGTTCTCAGGTGTAAGGTTGTAATTCCTGATCCTCTATATAGACCCAGCTTGGTTTATGATCCCGTGAATGGATCCTAGGGATAACTGCCAATTGAGCTGCGCGATAATATTGGATGAGATTAGGGCACGATAGCCCCCCCCATCTTTTGTGTCTAGTCATTATCTGTTTCGCTATTCTATGCGGTTTGTATTGCCAAATGTATTGAAAAATTACTTTTTGGAATTGTCTTAGCTCTTTTTCCGGGCATCTGACTGGCAGGGATCGAAACAAATAGAGAATTTTCGGTAACAGATTCATTTTTATGGAATGTATCCGTCCTAGCCAAGATAATTTGAGTTTGGACCATGAGTTCATGTCATTCTTTAATTGTTTGATAAGAGGGTCATAGTTGAATTTATAGAGATCCCCTAAGTTTCTTGTAAGATTGATCCCTATGTATCTAATATGGGTCTTTGGCCAAGTGAACCGATAATTTTCTCTCAGGAAGGTCTCATCACCCTGGGTTAAATTCAAAGCCAACACCTCTGTTTTGGTCGTATTTAATTTAAGGCCTGAAATTTAACTAAAGCTGTCGAGTATTTCAAATAAAGCCGGGATCGAGGATATAGGGTTGGTGAGCGTACAAAGAACATCATCCGCGAACCAGCTACTTTTAAACTGAGTTGGGCCCGCCTGTATTCCTTTTACTTGGGCAGAAGCCCTGATCCTCTGAGCCAGAGGTTCCACTACCAGGGCAAACAGTAGCGGAGAGAGCGGGCAGCCTTGTCTTGTGCCCCTCTGTATATCTATAGTTTCATTGTTCTGACCTGACACTTTCATTTCCGCCTTTGGTTTTTTATAAAGTGTTCGAAGCTGGTTCACAAATGTGTTTGAGAAACCAAACTTTGCTAGTACTTCCCATAAATAGGACCACTCTGCAGTGTCGAAGGCCTTTTCTATATCCAGGGCCAACATGCATAAAGCAGAGCGTTGTTGTTGGGCTATATGAATTAGGTTAGTTACTTTGCGAATATTATTTCCCGCCTGCCTATGGGAAATGAAGCCTACCTGGTCTGGGTGAACCAACTTTGGGAGGAGTCCTGCTATCCTGTTGGCCATAATCTTTGTTAATAATTTTAAATCAATATTGAGTAATGATATAGGCCTGACATTTTTCACTTCTAACCTATCTTTACCCTCTTTTGGGAAAAATACCAAATTGGCTTGGTTAAATTCCGCTGGTATTGATTTACCTTCTAGAATATAGTTAAAAAAAAGTGGTTAAATGTGGGGCTAGGATATGTGAGAAGGTCTTATAATATTGTGCCGTGAATCCGTCCGGTCCAGGGGACTTGCCTGCCTTCGCATCATGTATAGCCTGATTCACTTCTTCTAATGAGATCCTGGAATCAATTAACCCATTATCCTCCTCCGTTAAACTGGGGAGTTCGCATGAATTCAGGAAGTCCCTTATGGGGATTTCTGTTGCTGAGCCTTGGGAGGTGTACAGTTTACTATAGAAATTTTTGAACACTTCCTGAATTTTCTTGGGGCTAGATGTTATTTGTCCTAGTGTATCTTTTATCTGGTAGATTTTTGATTGGGCAATTTTATTTTTCAATTTGTTGGCCAGCATGGTATCTGGTTTATTCGCCCTGGCATAGAACCTCTGGCCCGTAAAACGCAAGGCTCTTTCAGTCTTAGCTGACAAGATTTGATCTAACTCAACTCTCACCAGCTCTATTTGTTGTCTTAATGCTTTCGTTGGGTTTTGTTGATTCATCTTTTCTAATTCCACAAGTTTATCCTTTGCTACCCTCTCTTTGAGATTTTGTTGTTTTTTATGTTGGGCTGCAATTTGTATACAAGTCCCTCTAATGCAGGCTTTATGAGCCAGCCATACCCAGTCTGGAGATATATTCCCAGTTGTATTTTCTGTAAAGTATGAGTCCAAAGCCACCGCTACTCGGTCTCTCAGGTGAGGTTGGGTTAAGAGCATATCATTTAATCTCCAACCTCTGGCTCCCCCCAGGGTCCCCCCTAGTTGAATTTTGAGGCACACATAAGAGTGGTCTGACCAAGAACACGGGTATATCTCTACTCCATCAGTCTGATCAATTAAATTTGTTCCTATCAGGAATGTATCTATTCTTGAATAAGTTTGATGCACTGTGGAGAAAAATGTATACTCCCTATCAAAAGGATGGCTCTCTCTCCATATATCCGTCATCTGTAATCTCCTTAGTTTAGCTTGTATTAGATCTATTTTCTTGGAAAATTTGTCTCCCATTGAAGTTCCTGTGCGATCTAGGGTTGGCCTAAGCACTAAATTTAAGTCCCCCCCTAAGATAACGTGTCCTAAATCCTTGGTTTCCAAGTAACGGAGTAGTCGTAAGAGACAGTTGTGAGGGGATGAATTTATAGAATATAATGAAATAAGCGTGGTTTTACTATCATGTATTGTGCCTGATAAAATAATAAAGTTCCCTTCCGGATCAATGGTCTTGTTACCCAAAATAAAAGGGAAGTCCCTGTGTAACAGGATAGCTGTTCCCGCCTTTCTTGAGGTCTGTGTGGTAGCATATATATGAAGATAGTTACCATGCATATACTTTGGGATATCATTCAATTTAAAGTGAGTTTCCTGAAGGAAGATAGCTGCCGTGTTATGAGTTTTATATGTTAGGAAGGCTTTCCTCCTCTTAAAGGGTGAGTTGAACCCTCTAACATTATGAGTTATAAAAGTGTATCCTACTTTAGCCATCTGTCCCAGGGAGAGAAAAGAGCACAAAGATAGTACTTACTTTTGAAGCCAATGATCCCTGTTTTTTTGAGAAAGCTGGACCAAGCAAGACCCTCCTTCCCGCACCTCTGAGTTCCTTTTTAACCTTAATCTTACTGATTTGTTCTTCTAAATAAATGACCCTATAGTTTTAACCATCTATACCTCGGGTATAAGAGATAAAGAACCCTTTAGCCTTCTTTGCATCGTCCATATTCCATAGTCCATATTTAACCTAGCTATTTAGGTATTTTATAAAAGAGTCTCTATAAATTTGATAGTCTAAGCATTGGTAATATGAGGCATCCTAAGCTTCTCTGAGCAGTCCATATTCCCTAAGCCAGGGTCTGGTTAGGTCAAGGTTTCCCTACTTATATTTTCTGAGGAAGTTCCCCTGTTGTAAGTCCTGTTTTACGCCTTTGTGGAAGCGGAGTATCTTGCCACTGTCTCTTTGGGCTCCTTCGAGGGGAGTCTTGTTGCTGCAAGCCTCGTTCCGTTGTTGTAATTAGCCCCAAATTTTGTAGTATTCGCATACACTCTTCTAAGGTTTTAACAGAATAAGACTTGAAACAGGAGTACAAAGGGAAATCCCCATCTGTATGCAATCTTGTGTTGTTTTAAAACTGTCAGCTCCGGTCTCATCTGTCTTCTTCTCAAGAGGGTGTTGGGGGCCAAATCTGCATATATCTGTAATACAGAGCCATCTGGGCCCTTAATTTCTCTACATTTTCTTGCTGCTCCCAGTATAGCGTCTCTGGCCCTCTGACGAAGAAGCCGTATAATCACATCTTTGGGAATATTAGGAGCTGAAGTAGCCCCAAGGGCCCTATGTGCCCTTTCAATTTCCCCTTCTGCCTCTGGAAGTGTTGGGGTCAGAGAATTAAACGTGGCTTGGATGTAGGGCAAGAGGTCTGTCACTGTTCGGGGTATCCCCCTTAATCTCAAATTATGTCTCCGACTCCGGTTGTCCATGTCTTCTAGTTTCTCGACCATTTCTGCTATTTGCAAGGAGTGCTCTGTCACAGCCGACCCCATCTGGTGTTGAGTTTCTCCCAAATCATCCACCAAGGTTTCTAAGAGATGAGTCCTTTGACCCAGATCGTGGATCTCTTTTGTGAGCTCTTTTTTGATGCTGTCTAGTTTGCTTTGCATGAGTTCCGCTATCTGCGCCATTGACTTTGCAGATATGTCCATTGAGGTATTACTACTTTGTTCCATTTCTGATTCAGAAGGTCCTGAATCTGCTGGGTCATTGTCTGAGGTTTGTTTTTGATTGGCCATAGTTGCTTGGAAATGTTCTTTAATGTTTTTGGAGTGTTCTGACCGTTTGGGCTTAACCATGATTCCAGTTCAGAAATGGATCTGTACTATCAGTGTCGCAGCTCTTTATTACTATTTATATCTGTAAGCAGTATTTTAGCCAACAGTGACGGCCTTGATTTTGGAGCCCCCTGAGCATAAATTTCTTATGATTTACTGTTTCCACATTATATAGAAGTTCTGGGGTCCTGTGTGAGGCTTGAGGCAGTGGTGCATTTTTATATTTAGTCGGTGGGACCCAGGTTTGCGGCTATTTTTTAGGCCATGTTTATATTCTTTTCTGTCAGTTTCTTTTCCCCTCTGTCTCCCTCCATTGGGGTTGAATTTTTGATGAACTGCTATTGACAGCTATAATTCAATTCCGTGAAGATTTATGTCTCTAGTTGCAAGTGAAGACTCTGTTTTTATCCTTTTTAATTCCCCTCCTGGGTGTCTGTATGGGGCTCCTTTTTTTATATCCTTAAAGGCCTATGTGTTGCAGAGCCCGCTCTCCTTCTTTCTTTAGATCTAAGCTATTTTTATTCAGTCATATAGCTAGGCTTCTGGTTTAGTTGTCCAGCAACACTATATCTGTATTGCATCCAGTGCTTTATTGTTGGTATTAAGCCACCAATGTTCTTTATTTATCCTGAAAGGCCACAAGGTGGCGGTATAAAGAAGTAATCATGCAGTTTAGCACAGCCTATGAGACAATTATGAGTCCAGTGCAACTTTGAGCAGGTTATTCCTATGTGAAATAATCTCAAGTTATTGAAAAGTAATAACCATATAGCTGTACTTGTATACAGGCATTAGTGCCAATTGTTGGGGTATAGTAATGAAGTATTAGTTGTTAAGTGAGGCCAGTGTTTCTTGGAAAAGGCCCATAGGATCTCCAGGTTACTCAGGCTTAGTCACTATGTCATTATTATGTTAGAGGCTATAAAGATAGTGGCTAAGTGAGTTATTGTGATGTCCACATGAATCCTTAATAATGAGGATCCCCAGGGTTCTCACTGCTATCCCAGGGTATCAGGAAGTTCCCCTGTTATATATAAAGTTCAGTGTGCCTGTTCAATAGTTGTTTTGGGCCTGTTCCTTAGGGTTTGGCCTGCTGGTGTTGTAATGTGTAATGTTGAAGGATACCTGGTAGGGTCAGCAGCTAGGTCTAGAGCTTAGGGTTCTACCTTTTCAGTTGCTGCGTCTTACAACATGGCGTCCGCGACCTCGTGGCCACTCTGTCTGTCTCCTCTCTGCAGCTGCCCCAGGGCCTCCAGCGTGCAGGGGTCCCCTGCTCGAGTTTGTGACCGTCCAGGTCTCTCTGGCTCTCCTCCTCACTTCCTCTGGGAGCTATGTCTCCCCCCAATCCCTCAGGCTCCGCTGCAGACCTGCTCCAGGGGTTCTCAAAATGGCGGCCACCACCGGGCACTTCACCAATCTCCTTGTGGGTCTCTGGGAGGGGGTATTCAGTGGCTCTCAGTAGCCTGCAAGGTAGGACGCAGGGCCTCCGACCCTTTCCTTCTTTTTGTGGCAGGCAGGGTGGTCGAAGGGTCCCCAAGGAGGTCAGGGGTTACTTCCCCACTTGCCCCCAGTTCTTATTAGGGGTGCCTGCTCTATAGGGGTGAACTTTAGGACCTAAACCTGGATTTCTCTCGGGTATAACATTTTAAGGCTGACAATACTGTTTGCCACCCAGTGTGAGCACCTTCGGTACTCACTGAGAGCCCCTTCTCTCCTTCGCTTGTGGCTCCTTTCCCTCCTCTTCTCCCTCCATGGTGTCTCCTGTCTCTCCCCCCCTCCCTCCCCTGTGTCTCTTCTCCCCCCCCCTTTGTCTCTTTCCCCCTCTCTCTCCCCTTTGTCTCTACCCCCTCCCCTGTGTCTCTTTTCCCCCTCTCCCTTCCCCTGTGACTCTCTCTCCCTCGCCTGTGTCACCTTCACCACTTGTGTCACCTTCTGCCCCTCCCTCCCCTGTGTCTCTTTTCAGCCCTCTCGCTCCCATATCTCTATTTCCCCCTCTCTCCCTCCCCTGTGTCTCTTTCCCCCCTGTCCCCCCGTGTCCCTTTCCCCCCTCTCACCCCTGTGTCTCTTTCCCCCTGTACCCCCTGTGTCTCTCTCCCCGTGTCTCTTTCCCCCCTCTCCCGCCCTCCTGTGTCTCTCCCCCTGTCTCTCTTTCCCCATCTTGTGTCTCTTTCCCCCTCTCCCCCCTGTGTCTCTTTCTCCCCTCTCCCCCACCCCTGTGTCTTCCCCCCCTCGTGTCTCTTACCTCCCCTCTCCCCCCGTGTCTCTTTCAGAATTTTCTCCTTTTAGTTCGAACTGATGGTCTTGATTTTGGATACAAAACCTTAAAACTAAACAGAGATTAAAAAAACAGCAATAATTACATCAAATAACTTACAGCCCCATTAAATTGCTACGATTTTATGAATCGTGGCCCGTAAGACTTACTGCTATTAAATTAGCCTTTTAAAGCAACCCGCAGACGACTTGCGGGTTAAGACGCATCCAGGCCGAAAAAAACCTTCGGGTTGAGCAACGTTGCACTTTATGGCTGTAAATCCTTTGATCTGTCAAGCCTGTAACCACTACAATTCCAATCATCCAATCATGCTAAGCCCGTAACACGCAAATGGAGCCCAAAGCCCAACGTGTGCTGGAGAGGACCCGCAAGGGGGTAAAGTCTTATACGTAGCACTTTAAACGCAAATAAGAACACACTACTGTACTATTATTAAAAGGGAAAGTGATGTTAGGTCTTAGAATTAACACATTCTCAAGCCTGCAAATCGGCCCAGAAAAATACTTTATTTAATATCTAATTTATGTGTTATATCGATCCCGGCAATCAATGTGTTAATACATTTACTGTAACTCGCATGTGATAGAATATCATATTTACGGCTTTATCAATATTGCATTACATCTGGAATGTGGGTCCGATCGTAACTCGTAATTAAACCCCGTAGGGCTTTGGAAATCTCACCCTCATTTTTCAGTGACGTAATTCTAATGATCTCTGTTTCCATTGACTCTGTCTAAACCCGTAACTACGACCTAGACTAACTGATCACGTTCACGACCGCACATCCAATGAACGAAGTATGATATATGGGTTTGCCTCTCAAGCCCGTAACTCGCAGCCTGTTCTAATTTAATAGCACCGTAATTGGGCAACTCTTTAAGCTCGCAGCCATTGCAGGACTCACGTTGCAGATACAAAATTCAAATTTGATGTGGCTGTTAGAATGTAACTTCACTTTATCTGTACTGAGAGTACTTGAGGGCCCAATGGGATGATTGCGATGTAGAGGAGGAGAAGGAGGCCGCAAGTTATTGCTTGGAACTTTTGGCTCTTATAGGCACAGGCTGGGACACTGAGGCAATGGCGCAACCTGAGGCATTTAGCTTATGGGGTAAAAAAAGAGAGATACATTTCCATTTGATTGTTTAAAAACTTATTTCCTCCTCAGGTTTCCCAGAAATACAGTTATCGTACTGCACTCTGGGAAACTGGGTGGGGACATGCAAATGAGCCCATAATAATCTTAAATTTAAAAAACATTTTCTACATGGCTCCTTTTAGGCATATGCTTGTAATACAGCATTGCTTAACGTCATGAAAGCTGGATTATTATAATGTTTCTATATATGTGAAACATGTAGGGAAAACTTCACATGCTTGTGATCTATTTAACAACCTAAAAAATTAGTAGCTGTTTTAGCTGTGAGTATATATGTATTTTTGTCACGCAATATCCTATATTGGATTGCTATCTGCCTGTAGCTTAAGGGAGATGGTTTTCCTACTAGGTCTTCCTATTCTATTTATTTCTATTGTGAAGTGGATGTGTAAAGAGGCAGTATTTCAACAGCACTGAACAGAGATCTGAACACTGTTCCTCCCATTGTTCTCCTTTTAAGGACAAACACCAGAAGTCTGTTGCCATAATATTCAGTACAATAGTCAAAAGTAAAATTCTGAATTTATTATAAATACAATTTTTTTATTTAGGTTATTCTTTAAATTCTTTAAGAGAGTGAAAAACGGGCTCTAAGTTGTGTTATCGATTTTATTCTAAAGTAAAGTGAATCAATCCTGGGAAATTCAATGTTGTTGTTGCTGCTGCATTTATATGCAAATGAGCAGCTATTGTATAATTAATTGCTGCTTTGATGTACTAATTACTATCACAGTCTACTTGTCTGACTTTGCAGTGGACAAAATAAAGAGCTGCAATGTTGTCTGCCAATTAGACCTCTCCCCCACACCTATCAAACACACTGAGCTGCAAAAACAATGATAAATATTTCAGAAATGATTTACTGTAGAGAAAGAGTCCATTTAAACTTTAAAAGAGTTTACTATAAATATGATCTTTTAAATACACACTCCTGTGGGAGGATTGAGTCGTTACTCTGGGGATCTATTTCTTATCATGGGGCCTCAGGAGGGGGGGACTTCCAGCTGCCAAAGACAACATCCAGAGCAGTAACAGCCAATCCACGCATACAGCAAAAGAGGCACAGTCTGGCTGTGCGCTATGATAGCTTGGGACTAATTAAATCTTGGCCGAAAAAAAAAAAAAAAAAAAAGAACCATGCACAAGGTACCCCGGGAGTGTTATCTATAAATAAGGCTTTTATAGAAAAAACAAACCAAAGCTTTGCAAATCCAGTATTATCTGGGGACAAAGGGCCCTATTAAATTCTCCCTCGTAGTTCTCTCGGTGCTCGCAAAAGGCAGTTTTCCTGCTGTTTGCGAGAACCGAATCTCTCGCAGCCTGCTTTACGATATGACTGCGAGAAAATGGCCGAGAATAGGCTCCGAGAGAGCTACGTAGCCTTAAATCTATGCACGAGTCTCGCATATCGTAAGAATCCCTACGTGGACAAAAGGGGATCCGAAAGCCTCTACGTGCTGCCTCGGAACAGCCCGAGACAGCAGCGTGAGGCTCCCCCCTGCACCCTATACACATCCCCATGCTGCAGGGGTCTCTATCAGGACCCCTGCAGCACCCCCACATTAACCCCTTGCAGCGGGGGTCCCCGATCTGCATAGATCAGGCCCCCCGCTGCATTTAAAACTTTTAAATTCCCCGCCGCGGCTCCTTAAAGGGACCGCGGCACACTATTAGCCAATCCCGGCCGCGGCACTTAAAATTAACCCCCCTCTATGCTGGGGGTCCCCATCGGGACCCCCGAAGTGTCCCCACATAAACCCATTGCAGGGGGGGTCCCCGATCTGCATAGATCAGGCCCCCCGCTGCATTTAAAACTTTTAAATTCCCCGCCGCGGCTCCTTAAAGGGACCGCGGCACACTATTAGCCAATCCCGGCCGCGGCACTTAAAATTAACCCCCCTCTATGCTGGGGGTCCCCATCGGGACCCCCGAAGTGTCCCCATATAAACCCCCTGCAGCGGGGGGCCCCGATCGGCACCGATCGTGACCCTGCTGCAATTCAATTTTAAATTTCCCGCCTCGCGGGTCCTCAAAGGACCGTAAAGGTCCTGAAAGGACTCGCACTAAAAATAATAACCCCAGGCAACTATAATTACCCCATTAACTCATGATGGTCAATCCAGACCAGCATAAGGCCTAAATTAACCCATTAACTCATGGTGGTCAATCCAGACCACCATAAGACCTAAATTAACCCATTAACTCATGATGGTCAATCCAGACCAGCATAAGGCCTAAATTAACCCATTAACTCATGGTGGTCAATCCAGACCACCATAAGACCTAAATTAACCCATTCACTCATGATGGTCAATCCAGACCACCATAAGGCCTAAATTAACCCATTAACTCATGGTGGTCAATCCAGACCACCATAAGACCTAAATTAACCCATTCACTCATGATGGTCAATCCAGACCACCATAAGGCCTAAATTAACCCATTAACTCATGGTGGTCAATCCAGACCACCATAAGACCTAAATTAACCCATTAACTCATGATGGTCAATCCAGACCAGCATAAGGCCTAAATTAACCCATTAACTCATGGTGGTCAATCCAGACCACCATAAGACCTAAATTAACCCATTCACTCATGATGGTCAATCCAGACCACCATAAGGCCTAAATTAACCCATTAACTCATGGTGGTCAATCCAGACCACCATAAGACCTAAATTAACCCATTAACTCATGATGGTCAATCCAGACCACCATAAGGCCTAAATTAACCCATTAACTCATGGTGGTCAATCCAGACCACCATAAGACCTAAATTAACCCATTAACTCATGATGGTCAATCCAGACCAGCATAAGGCCTAAATTAACCCATTAACTCATGGTGGTCAATCCAGACCACCATAAGACCTAAATTAACCCATTCACTCATGATGGTCAATCCAGACCAGCATAAGGCCTAAATTAACCCATTAACTCATGATGGTCAATACAGACCAGCATAAGGCTCTATTTAACCCCATCAGTCCCATAAGGGTATATTATTACCATTATGGGCCTGTTACAACCCAACATTAACCACATAAGTGCCATGATGGTCCTCAAGGACCATCATGACACTAACTACAAACACTACACTATAACCCCCAATAAACCATTTAATCTAAACTAACCCCCCTCTACACTAATCTATTAACACTTACACTACCTACCTACACTACCTACCCCCTAATAAACCTCCCCAACACTCTAATTACAAAAAACAAAAAACCTACAGTACAAAAAACAAAAAAACCTACAGTACAGAAAACAAAAAAAAATTACAACCCCACCCCCCACTACAGAAAACAAAAAAATACATTACAACCCCACCCCCCACTACAGAAAATAAAAAAATTACACACCTGAAAAGGAAAGACAGATAAACACAATACAATACATACATATAATACATTAAATACATTACATACAATACATGACATTACATATAATATATTAAATATAATATATTACATATAATATATTACATATAATACATTACATACATTACATACAATACATGACATTACATATAATATATTAAATATAATATATTAAATATAATATATTACATATAATACATTACATACATTACATACAATACATGACATTACATATAATATATTAAATATAATATATTAAATATAATATATTACATATAATACATTACATACATTACATACAATACATGACATTACATATAATATATTAAATATAATATATTAAATATAATATATTACATATAATACATTACATACATTACATACAATACATGACATTACATATAATATATTAAATATAATATATTAAATATAATATATTACATATAATATATTACATATAGTCCTAATCAAATACCCCCTATCTATCTAACATACAATCTATTTAATTTAAAATAAATCCTAACTATATCAAATACATCCCCCTATCTATCTAATATACAAAAAATCCTAACTACATACACAGACCCTTATTCTAAAATAAAATAAAATAATTACAGTCCTAACTACATACACAGACCCTAATTCTAAGCTAAAATCAATAAATTAAGACCACTTACCTTTAAGATGTTGCTTCAGATCACTAACCTATGGGTCAAACAAAAAAAAAAATTAGTACAAAACATTAACATCAAATAAATAAACATTATATACATTCTACATATTCAACTCACCTTTACAGCATGTCCAGTCACTGTTAAGCTCTTCCGGCGCGGCCCTGTTAAAAAAAAAAAACACAATACATGAATACATGAATACAATATATAAACAATAAATAAAATACACAAATAAACATCTAAATATACATTTAACTTACCTCCCCGCGATGTCCCCGGCCTTCTCTCCTTCAGCCCCGGCTGGGCCGCGGAACCATCCGCGCTCTAAAAAAAAAAAAGAAAAAAAAACTAACGGAGGTCTGCACTGGCAGACCTCCCCGACGCTACTGAACCTCCCGGAGTCGTTTCCGGGAGGAAATTGGCATTGGCGGCTTGTGATTGGCTGAAAAAGCTGTCTATCAATTTCAGCCAATCAAAAGTCGTCAATGTGTGAGCCAATCAGGATGGGATACACCCCAATATCCCACCCTGATTGGCTAAAACACTTGTCTATCTTTATGGGAACCAATCACAACGCTCAGATGCCTTCAGCCAATCACTATGGGATACACCCCCACGGAGTGATTGGTAGAAGACATCTGCGCATCCTGATTGGCTCCTACATTGACGACTTTTGATTGGCTGACAGCTTTTTCAGCCAATCACAAGCCGCCAATGCCAATTTCCTCCCGGAAACGACTCCGGGAGGTTCAGTAGCGTCGGGGAGGTCTGCCAGTGCAGACCTCCGTTAGTTTTTTTTTTATTTTTTTTTAGAGCGCGGATGGTTCCGCGGCCCAGCCGGGGCTGAAGGAGAGAAGGCCGGGGACATCGCGGGGAGGTAAGTTAAATGTATATTTAGATGTTTATTTGTGTATTTTATTTATTGTTTATATATTGTATTCATGTATTCATGTATTGTGTTTTTTTTTTTTAACAGGGCCGCGCCGGAAGAGCTTAACAGTGACTGGACATGCTGTAAAGGTGAGTTGAATATGTAGAATGTATATAATGTTTATTTATTTGATGTTAATGTTTTGTACTAATTTTTTTTTTGTTTGACCCATAGGTTAGTGATCTGAAGCAACATCTTAAAGGTAAGTGGTCTTAATTTATTGATTTTAGCTTAGAATTAGGGTCTGTGTATGTAGTTAGGACTGTAATTATTTTATTTTATTTTAGAATAAGGGTCTGTGTATGTAGTTAGGATTTTTTGTATATTAGATAGATAGGGGGATGTATTTGATATAGTTAGGATTTATTTTAAATTAAATAGATTGTATGTTAGATAGATAGGGGGTATTTGATTAGGACTATATGTAATATATTATATGTAATATATTATATTTAATATATTATATTTAATATATTATATGTAATGTCATGTATTGTATGTAATGTATGTAATGTATTATATGTAATATATTATATTTAATATATTATATTTAATATATTATATGTAATGTCATGTATTGTATGTAATGTATGTAATGTATTATATGTATTATTGTATTGTGTTTATCTGTCTTTCCTTTTCAGGTGTGTAATTTTTTTTTGTTTTCTGTACTGTAGGTTTTTTTGTTTTTTGTACTGTAGGTTTTTTGTTTTTTGTAATTAGAGTGTTGGGGAGGTTTATTAGGGGGTAGGTAGTGTAGGTAGGTAGTGTAAGTGTTAATAGATTAGTGTAGAGGGGGGTTAGTTTAGATTAAATGGTTTATTGGGGGTTATAGTGTAGTGTTTGTAGTTAGTGTCATGATGGTCCTTGAGGACCATCATGGCACTTATGTGGTTAATGTTGGGTTGTAACAGGCCCATAATGGTAATAATATACCCTTATGGGACTGATGGGGTTAAATAGAGCCTTATGCTGGTCTGTATTGACCATCATGAGTTAATGGGTTAATTTAGGTCTTATGGTGGTCTGGATTGACCATCATGAGTTAATGGGTTAATTTAGGTCTTATGGTGGTCTGGATTGACCATCATGAGTTAATGGGTTAATTTAGGCCTTATGGTGGTCTGGATTGACCACCATGAGTTAATGGGTTAATTTAGGTCTTATGGTGGTCTGGATTGACCATCATGAGTTAATGGGTTAATTTAGGCCTTATGGTGGTCTGGATTGACCATCATGAGTTAATGGGTTAATTTAGGTCTTATGGTGGTCTGGATTGACCACCATGAGTTAATGGGTTAATTTAGGTCTTATGGTGGTCTGGATTGACCACCATGAGTTAATGGGTTAATTTAGGCCTTATGGTGGTCTGGATTGACCATCATGAGTTAATGGGTTAATTTAGGCCTTATGGTGGTCTGGATTGACCATCATGAGTTAATGGGGTAATTATAGTTGCCTGGGGTTATTATTTTTAGTGCGAGTCCTTTCAGGACCTTTACGGTCCTTTGAGGACCCGCGAGGCGGGAAATTTAAAATTGAATTGCAGCAGGGTCACGATCGGTGCCGATCGGGGCCCCCCGCTGCAGGGGGTTTATATGGGGACACTTCGGGGGTCCCGATGGGGACCCCCAGCATAGAGGGGGGTTAATTTTAAGTGCCGCGGCCGGGATTGGCTAATAGTGTGCCGCGGTCCCTTTAAGGAGCCGCGGCGGGGAATTTAAAAGTTTTAAATGCAGCGGGGGGCCTGATCTATGCAGATCGGGGACCCCCCCTGCAATGGGTTTATGTGGGGACACTTCGGGGGTCCCGATGGGGACCCCCAGCATAGAGGGGGGTTAATTTTAAGTGCCGCGGCCGGGATTGGCTAATAGTGTGCCGCGGTCCCTTTAAGGAGCCGCGGCGGGGAATTTAAAAGTTTTAAATGCAGCGGGGGGCCTGATCTATGCAGATCGGGGACCCCCCCTGCAATGGGTTTATGTGGGGACACTTCGGGGGTCCCGATGGGGACCCCCAGCATAGAGGGGGGTTAATTTTAAGTGCCGCGGCCGGGATTGGCTAATAGTGTGCCGCGGCCCCTTTAAGGAGCCGCGGCGGGGAATTTAAAAGTTTTAAATGCAGCGGGGGCCTGATCAGTGCCGATCGGGGACCCCCGCTGCAAGGGGTTAATGTGTGGGGGCTGCGGGGGTTCCTATGGACCCCTGCAGCAAGGTGTTCATGTGAGGACACTTCGGGGGTCCCGACAGGGACCCCCGCATTGAGGGGGGGTTCATTTTAGGTGCCTGGGGGGGGTTTGGAGTACCCCCCACGGCAATGCTTATGTGGGGGACTGCCGCGGAGGTCCCTTTTAGGACCCCCGCAGCACTTGATGAGGAGTGGGAGCCTGCGATATCATCTCGCAGGCTGTCACTCCTCATGTACATTTACGCAGTGTAGATACGTACGGCCCTGCTGCGTAGCTCACACGTTGCTCGCAGCAGGGCTAATTTAATAGCATTGTAAGTTAGAGAAACTTTGCAGTACGTAGGGCTTAAGTAGAAGCCTCTTATTTACGAGGCTGGAATTTAATAGGGCCCAAAATATCCAGAATGACAGAAATCTACCCGAGGCTCTGGACTGAGAATAAAACTTTCACTAAACACAAAATATATGTCTAGCCTGGAATAGAGGACACACAGAAAGAGCCAGGTAGTCCCATGATTAGATTATATGTTTTGATTAACTAATATTAATAACTAGTGTCTTGCCCTTCAAAAAATGACGGTCAATAAAATAAAGTGTTGAAATGCTGTTTGGCACACAATGTGAGTGTACTGTGTGCCACAACTATATAGACCCCTCTAACACACTAATGAACGCATGTAATAACAGTATAAGTGCCATGAGGGTCATCCAGGACCCTCATGACCCAAATTGTAAGCACTACACCATTTTAACCCGGTCACTTATGGGGGTCTATCCAGACCCTCATAAGCCTCTATTTAACCCCATCAGTCCCATAAGGGTATATTATGACCATTATGGGCCTGTTACAACCCAACATTACCACATAAGTGCCATGACAGTCCTCAAGGACCATCATGACACTAAGTATAAACACAATACACTGCACTATAACCCCCCAATAAAACATTAAATATCAAGTAAACACCCTATACACTAACCTATTAACACCTACACTACCCACCTACCTACCCCCTAATAACCCCCTCCCCACCACTGTAATTACAGAAATCCAAAAAACTAAAGTCATTAAAATTCCAAAATCTACATTACATAAAATTAAAAAATCTAAAATCACCAAAAATAAAAATTGTACATTACAGAAAATAAAAAAATACATTACAACCCCCCCCCCCCCCCCCCCCGTACTACAGAAAAAAAAAAATTACACACCTGAAAAGGAAATACATATAATACATACAATATAATACAATACAATTACATACAATACAATACAATACACCCCTATCTAATATTCATCCCCCATATCTAATATACATCCCCCATATCTAATATACAATACTATCAAACTAATATACATCCCCCTATCTATCTAATACACAATAAATACTATATATGTACTATACACCCCCCCTATCTAATATACAATAAATACTATCTATACATCCCCCTATCTATCTAATATGCAGTACATGCTATCTCTATATAGCTACCCTAATTCTAAGCTACAATAAAATAATTAAGACCACTTACCTTTGAGATGTTTCTTCAGCTCACCAACCTAGGTTAAAAGATTAAAAAAATTACTACAACACGTTTACAGAAAATAAATAAACATTCTAAATATTCTAATTATTCTACTCACCTTTCCAGCATGTCCCGTTCCAGCATGTCGTGTCCTTCATCTTTGCTTCTGCAGCGCGGCCCCTGTTAAAAAAAAACATTACATTAGCACACATACATAAACATGAAACAAAGTAAAATAAACACAATCTACATTATACTTACCTCCCCGCGATGTCTCCGGCCTCCTGGTGTTCTGCCCCGAAAGCATCCGACCTCTTAAAAAAAAAAAAAAAAAAACGACACACATCCGCCCTGGCGGATGTCTCCGACGCTAATGAGCTTCCTACAGAGTGTTAAAGAATAAAATTGGCAATGGCGGCTTCTGATTGGCTGAAAACGCTGTCTATCAAATTCAGCCAATGAGAAGAAGCAAATTGTGAACCAATGAGAAAGGGATACACCCCAAAATACCACGCTGATTGGATAAGGCACCTGTCAATCTTTATTTGAACCAATCTGAAGGCTTTATTGCCATCAGCCAATCACAATGGAATACACCCCCTTTCTGATTCGCTCACACATTGGCACCTCCTGATTGGGTGAATTTGATAGACAGCAATTTCAACCAATCAGAAGGCGCCATTGCCTATTTTCTTCCGGAAAAGTCTCCGGTAACCTCATTAGCGTCGGGGATGTCCGTGAGTATGGATGTAAGTATTTTTTTTTTTCCAGGGCGTGGCAGAAGAGGAGGCGGAGGAGGCCGGAGACATCGCGGGGAAGTAAGTACAATGTAGATTATGTTTATTTTGTTTTTCTGTTTATGTATTGATGTTTTGTTTTTCTTAACAGCTGCCGCAACAGAGAAGAAGAAAAGAATAAGGACGGGACATGCCGGAAAGGTGAGTATAATATTTAGAATGTTTAGTATGTACTATAAAAGTGTTGCACTCATTTTTTTTATTTTTTTTCCCTAGGTGCCTGATCTGAATGGACATCTGCAAAGGTAAGTGGTCTTAATTTTTTTATTTTAGCTTAGAATTAGATTATTTTATATATAGATAGCATTTATTGTATGTTAGCTAGGGGTATGTATTTTATATAGATAGCATGGCATGTATTGTATATTAGATTGTGGTATTTATTTAGATAGATTGTGTGATGTATATTAGATAGATAGGATGTATATTAGATTATGGTATTTATTTAGATAGATTGGGGGATGTATATTATATAGATAGAATGTATTGTATAGTAGATAGTGGTGTATTGTATTTAATTGTATTGTATTATATTGTATTGTATGTATTATATTGTATGTATTATATTGTATGTATTATATGTATTTCCTTTTCAGGTGTGTAATTTTTTTTTTGTAGTGGGAGGGGGGTGTTGTAATGTGTTTTTTTTCTGTAATGTTCCTTTTTTTATTTTTTGTGACTTCGGTTTTTTTATTTTCTGTAATGTAGATTTTTTATTTTTTGTGACAGGTTTTTTATTTTATGTAGTGTAGATTTTGAATTTTTTGTGACTTTAGGCTTTTTTATTTTATGTAATTAGAGTGGTGGGGTTATTAGGGGGTAGGTAGTGTAGGTGTTAATAGGTTAGTGTAGAGGGTGTTTAGTTGATATTTATTGTTTTATTGGGGGGGTATAGTGCAGTGTAGTGTTTATACTTAGTGTCATGATGGTCCTTGAGGACCGTCATGGCACTTATATGGTTAATGTTGGGTTGTAACAGGCCCATAATGGTCTTAATATACCGTTATGGGACTGATGGGGTTAAATAGAGGCTTATGAGGGTCTGTATGGACCCCCATGAGTGACAGGGTTAATTAGCGGTTTATGGGGTTCTGTATTGACCCCCAAGAGTGAGGGGGTTAATTAAGGGCTTATGGTGGTCTCTATTGACCCCCATGAGTGACAAGGCTAATGAAGGGCTTATGGGGGTCTATATTGACCCCATAAGTGACAGGGTTAATTAGGGGTTTATGGGGGTCTGTATTGACCCCCATGAGTGAGGGGGTTAATTGAGTGCTTATGGGGATCTGTATTGACCCCCATGAGTGACAGTGTTAATGAAGGGCTTATGGGGGTCTATATTGACCCCCATGAGTGACAGAGTTAATGAAGGGCTTATGGGGGTCTGTATTGACCCCCATGAGTGAGAGGGTTAATGAAGGGCTTATGGGGGTCTATATGGACCCCCATGAGTGACAGGGTTAATGAAGGGCTTATGGGGGTCTGTATTGACCCCCATGAGTGACAGGGTTAATGAAGGGCTTATGGGGTCTGTATTGACCCCCATGAGTGACAGGGTTAATGAAGGGCTTATGGGGGTCTGTATTGACCCCCATGAGTGACAGGGTTAATGAAGTGTTTATGGGGGCCTTTATTGACCCCCATGAGTGACAGGGTTAATGAAGGGCTTATGGGGGTCTATATTGACCCCCATGAGTGACATGGTTAATGAAGGCCTTTTGGGGGTCTATATTGACCCCCATGAGTAACAGGGTTAATGAAGGGCTTAGGGGGGTCTATATTGACCCCCATGAATGACAGGGTTAATGAAGGGCTTATGGGGGTCTATATTGACCCCCATGAGTGACAGGGTTAATGAAGGGCTTATGGGGGTTTGTATTGACCCCCATGAGTGACAGGGTTAATGAAGTGCTTATGGGGGTCTGTATTGTCCCCCATGAGTGACAGGGTTAATGAAGTGCTTATGGGGGCCTGTATTGACCCCCATGAGTGACAGGGTTAATGAAGGGCTTATGGGGGTCTTTACTGCCCCCCATGAGTGACAGGGTTAATGAAGGGCTTATGGGGGTCTATATTGACCCCCATGAATGACAGGGTTAATTAGGGGTTTTATGGGGGTCTGTATTGACCCCCATGAGTGACAGGGTATTAGTGTATATTTGTTTTCTTTTATAACGGGTCCTTTAAGGACCTTTACAGTCCTTTAAGGACCCGTAACGCAGGAATTTCGAATTTTCATTGCAGCGGTGGTTCCCTGATCGCGTGCGATCGGGACCCCCACTGCGATGGTGAATGGGTTAATGCAGGTCTCCGAGCTTATCTCGGATCCCGTGGGGTTAATGCGGGTTTCCGAGCTTATCTCGGATCCCTTCTTGGGTAAGTTGTACGTGGCTGGGCTTTGAGCCTCGTTTTGTTTTTTTCCGGCTGGCATTTTTTCTCTCGCTTAGGGGATTTTCGTGTGTCTGAACTCAGGAATTTGGACTTAAATAGAGGTGTAACTTCACTTTCAGAGGTCCTGGGTGCCCCCCCTTGCTATGGGTAAGCTTTTTATGTATATTTTGTGAGTATTTGGTGTGTTTTGACTGTTTTTAGGTGCGCAGGGTTCCGCCATTTTTCGTGCGCGTGGGTGTTTGTTACGTTAAGGTTGGTTTCGAAGTCGTTTTTTTTTTTCTAAGTTGTGCGTGTGTTTTTAACCGCGTGTGAGGCGCCTTTGAGCCTCCACCTCCGCAAATGCGGCCCCTCGCTTTGCGAGGGTCCTCATTTGCGGACAAACACAGCCGACGTTAGAGCCTCCACCTTCTGCAAATGCGGCCCCTCAATTTGCGAGGGACCGCATTTGCGGAGCAAACTGCATCTCTCGCTTTGCAAGGGACGCAGTTCTTGTGGGCTCGCTGTGCGAGCCGCAAGCGTTAGCAACAACTTGTATGCTCACAACTATATATGTGATGGATTAAAATATGATATATTGTGAATAACAATGAGCTAAAATGTTTTAAGGAAGAAAAAAAATAGTACTATTAACTATTATATTCAATTATTTATTATTGTCAGCCTGTGACGACCCAGAGTTGAGGGGCCACGTACACCTCAAAGATTCTCCCTCTAGGTCCTGCCTTTTATGTTCAGGTTCACAGCTCCCAGCAGACACTCTTAGGAGAACTCAGGATATCACAGGTTGCAAGCTCAGCCTTAAGGTTAACGACATCCCTTTGATTAGAATGAAAATCATATCAGAAATGTGAGATTAGAATGCTAGAGTCAGACTGACTGAAACGTTAATTCCTTTCTTGCAAAGATATATCACAAACACAAAAAGACTTCCCCCACATGCCCCTTCATCTGGCTTCTCCCTCTAAGAGGAGTATAAATCTTTAGTGTGAACTCCTCATCTCTTCACTAGGCCATAAACCCCAGACACACCTGAGCCTGTGGGTTATCTTGCCAGGTCACTACATATCCCAGAACTGTGTTTTGCGGTTAGCTCAAGTATATCACTTTATGACTATCTGAGGCCAGAGAGTGGATGCCTGGCCGCTCTGACAGCATCCAGACCCCAGCGGGCTCACCAACAGCTCGCCGAGAACTGCGCGGCAGAGAAAAGTGCGCCCGACATCTGCGCACCACTCCGCATCCCATCACCGTGGTTATGTTGGTCACAATTGTTATCTCTCACCACGGTGTTCTCTGTCACTTGTACCTGCCTTCCATCAAAGTCTCCCCGCTGTCACCACTCGCCAAGGTGTCCTCTGTAACTTGTACCTATCTCCCCTCTCCAAGGGCAGTACGGTGGAGCATAGAGGCAGAGCTGTCATCTGAGGGAAGCTGGGATGCTGGGTGGCGCACTATGTTCGGGCTGCCGTCAGCGCGCGCATCCGTCAGCGAGCTGGTGACAGCACGCTGTTGGTGAGCGCGCCAATGTCATGCTACCCGATCTGACGGGCCAAATAAATTCTTGCATAAACCTTGGGTTTAACCCTTTGCGGTCCTACTAACACAATATGGCAGAAAGTGTTTCTCTGTTGGTTATTGGTAAAATAACATTATTACTGTGCATATAACCTTGGATATTAGCAACCCAGTGAACCAAAGTCCCAAATAATATGGGGTTCAGGAGATCCCAAAATCAATCATGACAAAGCCTTTAAAAAACAAAACAATTAGACAAATTGGCTGAAAACATAGATAAACCTACATTTTCTTAAATGAATTGCACAATATATTTATTTTGTAAACAATATCAATATATAGACAAACATTCTTGTATATATATAATGGCAAAAAATGATTTCTGTAGTTTCTTCAGGGTCACATCATGGGTGATTTTCTATTCTGGTAGTTCACATTGCTAAATATCTATATCTATTATATATTATATTATTGCATTGCCTTGCAAAAGTATTCACCCCCCCCCTCCCCCCCTTTGGCATTTTTCATGTATTGTTGCCTCACAACCTGGAATTAACATGGATTGTTGGAGGATTTGCATAATTTAATTTACAGAACATGCCCACAACTTTGATGGTGTTTTTTTTTATTTTTATTGTGAAGCAAACAACAAATAGGATAAAATAACAGAAAAAGTCAATGTGCATAACTATTCACCCCCCTAAAGTCAATACTTTGTAGAGCCACCTTTTGGGCAATCACAGCTCCAAGTCGCTTTGGATAAGTCTCTATGAGCTTGCACATCTTACCACTGGGATTTTTGCCCATTCCTCCTTCCTAAACTGCTCCAGCTCCTTCAAGTTGGATGGTTTGCACTTGTGAACAGCAATCTTTAAGTCTGACTCCAGATTTTCTATTGGATTGAGGTCTGGGTCTTGACTAGGCCATTCCAACGCATTTACATGTTTCCCCTTAAACCACTCAAGTGTTGCTTTAGCAGTGTTTTTGGGGTCATTGTCTTGCTGGAAAGTGAACCTCGGTCCTAGCCTCAAATCATGCACAGAGTGGTACAGGTTTTACTCAAGAATATTCCTGTATTTAGCACCATCCATCTTTCCCTCAACTCTGACCAGTTTCCAAGTCCCGGCTGCTGAAAAACATCCCCACAGCATGATGGGGATGGTGTTCTTTGGGTGATGAGGTGTTTTGGGTTTGCGCCAGACAAAGTTTTCTTTGATGGTTAAAAAGTTCAATTTTAGTCTCATCAGACCAGAGCACCTTCCTCCATACATTTTGGGAGTCTCCACATGCCTTTTCGCAAACTCAAAATGTGCCATTTTTTTTTTTTTTGCTGAAAGTAATGGCTTTCTTCTAGCCACTCTGCCATAAAGCCCAATATGGAGCGTACAGCTTATTGTCATCCTATGTACAGATACGCCAGCCTCTGCTGTGGAACTCTGCATCTCCTCCAGGGTTACCTTAGGTCTCTGTGCTGTCTCTCGGATTAATGCCCTCCTTGTCCGGTCCGTGAGTTTTGGTGGACGGCTGTCTCTTGTCAGGTTTTCTGTTGTGCCATGTTCTTTCCATTTTGTTATGATAGATTTGATGGTGCTCCTGGGGATCATCAAAGATTTGGATATTTTTTTATGACCTAACTCAGACTTCTCAACAACATTGTCCCTTACTTGTTTGGAGAGTTCCTTGGTCTTCATGGCAGTGTTTGGTTAGTGGTGCCTCTTGCTTAGGAGTTGCAGCCTCTGGGGCGATTCAAAAAAGGTGTCTATATGTAATGACAGATCATGTGACACAGGTGGACATCATTTCACTAATTATGTGACTTCTGAAGGTAATTGGTTGCACCAGAACTTTTTATGGGCTTCATAACAAAGGGGGTGAATACATACGCACATGCCAATAGTTTTATGTATATATTTTTCTCATTTCACTTCACCAACTTAGGCTATTGTGTTCTGATCCATCACATAAAATTCAGATTAACAAAACATTGAAGTTATGGCTGTAATGTAACAAAATAGGTAAAAAGTCTAGGGGGGTGAGCATGCACAACTTGCAATTTGCGAGTGTTACACACAAACTCGCAGTACGACAACTATAGTAGTGATATATATATATATATATATATATATATATATATATATATATATATATATATATATATATATATATATATATATATATATCACCCATACATATATATCCCATTCTCTCGCTCACACTCAACCCTTCTCTCTTTCTCCCTTCTCTCCATCTCCCTCTTCTCCCCCTCGCTTATACTATCCCTCTCTCTCCATGTCTCTCTCCCTCCATTCTCTCTCTTTCTCCTCTCTCAATCTTCCCCCCTCATTTTTCTCTCCCTCCCCCATGTCTCCCCCTTGCCTCGCTCTCCCTCTCCCCATGTCTCTTCCCTTGCCTCCTTTCATGTCTCTCATTTCTAGCCTTTGCCTCGCTCTCTCTCCATGTCTCTCCCAATCTACCTTTGCCTCTCTCCCTCCCCCACTTCCCTCTCCCCCTTGCATCTCTCTCCCTCTAGGTCTCTCCGTATTTCAGCTAACCTTTCCCTCTCCCTCCATGTCTCCCCCTTGCCTCTTTCCCTATGTCTCTCCATCTGCCCTGTCTCTAACCTCCTGCTCCGTGTTGCCAGGTCTTCTGGCTCTTCCCTCTGCTGGCTCCTCCCCTTGCCAGCAAACATAAGAGCGGGGAGCAAAGCTCAGAGAGCAGGGGACTGGGAGCATGATAGCAACGAGCGGTGGTAGGCAGGTGTGGGCATTTTTGCCGCCCCAAAGAGGTGACGCCCGGGGCGACCCCCTTGCTCTCCCCCAGATACGCCACTGCACTCCAGTACCCTGCCAAGATAACTTTATGTATAAGCATGGCCAGAGACATAGCCATATGTGACTGGCATGCTGCAATCCATAGGGTCAGAGAGTCGGAAACTACTGAACGACAATAATAATTTATTCTATATCAGGGGTGTCCA
Organism: Discoglossus pictus; assembly: GCA_027410445.1. Classification (NCBI taxonomy): domain Eukaryota; kingdom Metazoa; phylum Chordata; class Amphibia; order Anura; family Alytidae; genus Discoglossus; species Discoglossus pictus. Next base: position 95,486,379 of record CM050167.1, read on the forward strand.
AGTTCAGTCCTGGTGGGGCGCTCACAGGCCTGGATTTGAGGATACCTGCGCTGCACCCAGGTTAGACTATAACATCTTCAATCATCCTGACTGACTCACCTGTGGACAGAAAGGAAATCCCCAAAATCCTGGCGTGTGTGCGGCACAGCCGGACCGAACTTGGACACCCATTTCCTATATGCCACACTGAGATGCTGTTCAGCTCTTGTTTCTTTGTTTTCTTGTCAGCTATTGTCTTGATTGAGTTGCACTCTCAGTAGTATGTGTCCTTGTAAACTGAGTTTTCCATTAGTCCTCTTGAATACACTGGCATTTGGGATTGCCGTTTCTGCATTTAAAACCTCCTCCCCGCTGTAGATCAGCAGGAAGAAAATTTGTAGCTCCTACCTCAGCATAATTGCTTAAAATAAGTACTTTCTAAAAATATTTTGCCCAGTGTAGCTCTTCAGATTAGCAAACTGCAAATATGGGACTACAGTGGCCCTGTAAGAGAGGTCATTCTCTGCAGGATAAATGTGAGGCGTGTGTTCATTTAAAGGGACATGGCATTTATCAGTATTCTTCTGAATATCAAAGTGAAAGAAAAATTCAAAACTGATGCATATTTCACCGTATTATAAGATTTTTTTCTATCACCCAGTTTATCCTCGAACTGTAGCTTCCTTCACTTGGCAGGTTCTGCAAGGATCAAAAATCATGAGCACCCTGCTAGTAGCAATAAACTGTCACAGTCTTCATCTCCCTACCTATCTATATACTGGTTTGCAGGAGCACTGAAACAAATATTTTTGGAGTCGGTGAGAAACTCATTAGAGGTCAAGTTCTGTACTGTAAGATTAAACAAGCCAATTTACAAAATAAAACATAGCCATTTAATGCAGTTTTCTACACAGGTTTAGCAGGAAGAGGTTAAAACCAGTTAAAAACCTTCATATAGTTATTGCAACAGTACAGATTTACAGATAGGAAGGGGTTAATAAACTGCACGTTTATCATGATAACCAAAACAAGGTTAAAAGTCCAATCTTTGTGGCTGGGATCCTAAATTAGACTCTGGGAACCCCTTGAAAGAAGAAAACAAAACTGCAATTTTCCATTTCTCCCATGGGAAATAGAGCCGGTTATCTCAGCAGCTGCAACAGTTCAAATCCCTTTCCACAGATATTCCCAGCAAGGCCAAGAACCCACCCCACTGGCAGCGAGTGAGGGGGAAGAAACAAGGGAGGGCAGGGGACAGAAATATGGGAGGGAGAAACAGAAGCGGGAGGGCAGGGTGGTGAGGAGATGCTAGAGGAGAGAGTAACAGAGATCAGAAATTGTACAATGGGAGACATTAAACACCAAGCTGAAAGGCAATTTCCTATTAAGTAGTTGTAAACCATTTTTTCTAAACTGAACAGAAACCAATTTGGTGGTAGATGACCAAAAGGCCAATATAGTCTGCCTATTATATATACACCTATAATCCTGATGAAATGTGTCACATACTAATAATATCAGCAGATCCGCAAGCCATGGACATAAAATTATTATCTGGGAAAGTAATCAGTAGACAGAGGAACAAATAGGGAGAGTTTAGAAGACATTGTTAGAGAATTAGATCTGATTGAAGTTGATATAACTCACCTTCCTCTCACACACCCAGAAGCAGGCAGCTTGCTAAAGGAAATGCAAGCAATGCTCACTAGAGATTTTGTTCCTTGCTTAATTATGCACCAAGACTCAAAAGTTTTCATACATACTCACACATCACATATAGTTGTGGATCTGCGCGGCTGTTCGTAATGTTTGCGATGTTGGTTATGTTGCTGTTGCGGCCCTCTCCCCAGGCCTCGCAATGAGCTCCTCAAGACTGAAACTAAACAACAGTGCTCATCGTGAGGCACGCAAGATTTACACTGGGACAGAGAGCAGAAAGACATAGGGAAGGAAGAGGGGGGAGACGGTGGAAAGAGACACAGAGGAGGGAAATAAGGGGGGGGGGGACAGGGCAGGGAGAGGGGTAAACAGACACTGGGGTCAGAGAGTGGGTAGAGGCTCGCAATGAGCAC